>JAQGCQ010000427.1:0-14580 GCA_034699945.1 Chamobates pusillus
TCACTTGAAATTAGTATGACCAAGATATAATTTTAGTGCTCTACTCCCTCATTATTATACACTTTAATGAGAGGAATGGTTTAAAACTATTCCTAAAAACAAATTTATTGTGGATTATAACCCAAATAATGCCTAAAAACTTAGTAAATATAACTCAAGTTCTGACAAAATTGGACTCAAATTTAATAAATTATTCAAACGATAGAATTATTTGAAAACCAATAAATAAAATGTAAAACTTATTTAAAATTCATCGCTCTTTTAGTTCATAAAATTAAATTTGGTTTGACTTAAAAGACTTGAAATTAGGAAAGAGATAGCATTTTGTATTTAAGGGTCGTCCAGATGTGGGCGGAGATGGACTCGTTTTGAGTGCAAGCAATATGTCATATGTCAGACATTGTCAGATATTGCGGTCCAACCATTGCTCACACCTTTCAAACATTTTTGGCGAAAAAAGATTTATTTCTCTTAAGTTTTATTTGAGTCGAGAGTCGATACCATTGGATGTCATTTATTTGGTCGGACAGCTATTTAACCAATGGTTAAGCCGTTGACAAAATTCGACACTTTTTGTCAATTATATAATAGGAGTTAAGACTCTGTTAACTGTTTGAGCATAAGGTTCAGCAGACATCCGGAGTCCGTCTCTCCATTCAAATACTATTTAGGGTTAACTGAGTTTATTGTGCGATAAAATAAATGTGAGTACAAGTTCTCGATGGCCAATAGCTGGCTGTCTGGCCATCAGAGTGACCCTGACCGTGAGGGAGACCGCACTATAGACCGGTGACACTCATATCACACAAGTCATGGTCACTACAACTGGTCTCAAAAGACATATAAGAATTGATTGAATGCTTTGATTCAAAAGAATGTCTTTTAAAAGTGTGTTATATTTTATGTGAGTCTTTGACTGTTGAATGTCTTGAATGTCAGCTAATGTTAGGAATGTATTCAAAACTTCTGCCAATATATTCGTATTCAATAGACATTTGAATTCCGTTTCGAAAATAGGAAAACATAAACTGTTTTACGGTTTGAAAGAAAGTTTTAATTCGAGAATCGGAACCAAAATTCATGAGAAAATGTCTACAAAAATAGGTCTGAAGAATAAAATCTATAAATAGGGGATTACTTTATCATCGTTTGCATCACTTCTATTATTTTTTAGTCTACAATAAACTTAATTAAAAGCCTTCAGTAGTAGAAGTGGAGAAGTGCTCTAAATTTAGTCAATGAAAAGCATATCTTTTGTGAGACTATGCAGTCCTTGGTTTGACATAACACATAAGACAAGGGCATCCCATCCCATACACACATACATTCAAAAGTTTGCGTAACTTTTAATCAAATTGTCTGAGATTTTAATCCTAATCTTAAATTTCATACTAAGATCTGGTATTTCATAAGAAAAGGGAATATTTTCGCCACATTTAAGAATAGTCTCGAAATTCCTTTCGATTTTTTTTAAAATGTTTGATATTTTTGTGTAAATTTGCAATAATTATTGTGTAGGAAAGGATCATCACATATATTACTACAGGAAAACACAAGTCATTGAATATTCAATGTTTTCTCAAAGTCTTTGAACAGTTCTATCGATTAATCAAAACTAATATTTCATTTATTTTTGGTTTTCAAATGTAAAACATTTGTCCCACGAATCGAATCAAACGTTTTATCACAACATTTGAAAAACTGAATTAAATAAATGAATGAAAAGTTTTCTTTCCGTTTATTGCCATAAATAGTTTGATTTGTAAGTCGTGTATCTCTTCTTCAATCAAATTGTTTGGCGAAACGGCAATAAAAGAGCACTAAAAAAATACGTGGGATTTGTAGCCAGAAATTAGAGCATTGAGTAAAAGTCATAATTGATTGAAAAGATTGGAGTGATTGGAGACACTCTTATGCTGTCATCACTTATTTATTCTTATTTCATATTAGTATTGAGTATTGAATCAATCAAAATGTTTTTCAAGTGAACACAATTACAAAATATTTGTTTGTCAGTCCATTCAGACTGATTGGGGTCACAAACAGCACAACTGCTGACAACATTATCAGTGATATTATATCACTGATAAACACTAATAATAGTAAAGTTTAAAGTTTAAAACTATTGATAAAAAGAGTCTAATTCGACGATTGTCTTAAAATACCCTTGCTCATTGCTCACTATCTCATTGCTCACTATTTGCTAAGGCCTTCACAGATCAACAAATTATTTGATTGATTCAAATAAAGTCCTCAAAAGGATGTAAAGTTTGTAAACAGAAACGAGTAAACCATTAATCTCTTGAAAATTCAAAACTTATTAAGAGATGAAATGACGTCAAAACCAAATAAAAAGATTTATCGTTTACTCACAGATTTCAGTAATTCAGAGATAAAAAGCATTAAATATTTGCGATAAGACTATGTTTTCAAAAGAAAGTCGGAGTTATGTATAATATGCAGACTCCGAGACTCGTAAGCAATGATTGATTAAATGTTTTTATAAGTGAATAAACTATTGATAAACAAATAAACAGAAATCTCAATCAAAACTATTTTCAAAAACAATGACATAAATGTAAGCATTTTTAGAAAAAATAATCAAACGATACATACCTTCGACGGAATGGAAGGAAATGTTGATTAATAGAATCAAATATAAAACAAAGCAGGAATTCCTCCAATGAATTCTAGTCAGAGTGTCGCCAATACAGTGAAAACTAATGACTTCAACAGTCAGACCCATTGTAGACAACTGTACTCTCGAGTGAAGTGTTGTTGAATCTTACGATTCTTGCGATTCTTTGGCAGACTTTACGGTTAGAAAAGTTTTGGTAAAAAAAAGTTTTTTATATCCTATCTGTGCTCTCACTGTAAGTACTGAGCACTGAGTGAAACGTAACGTATTTGACAAATAGATTTTCACTCAAACCTTACTATAGTTTAGAAGAATTGTAAGTGAATTGAGAGCGAAAGAGAGGAGAGGAGAGAGAGAAGAGAGAGAACTGCACACAACTTTGTTCGTCAACACAACCTTCACAACCTTGAAACAGGTGCACTCAAACATATACGCACCTATAATTCTGGCCAATACTCGAGTCTCGAACCCAGTGTTATATAATAGTCGAGTCGAGAGTCGAGCCAACACTTAGTGTGTGTGAGACTCAAAGACTGCGATTCCTGTTCTCAACAAATACTCAGAAAATTAGAGAAAAAACAAAACCCGAGTCTAAGACTTAAACAACAAAATCATAATTAAAGGGCAGTTCTTAAGAATTATTACTATTATTCAAACGAAACAATAAATGTAAACATAAATAAAAGTAAAGCTCAGGTATTATCTACTCATTTGTTTAGGAATTCATTCCATTCAACAATACTTTTTGGGTAAAACTCTAACTTTTCAGCTCTTATTCTATCGCTCGAAGAAAAGGCCGCAAACAATGCAAACGAAATGCCGTTTTTTGAATCGATTGAACACTTTTTCACTTTAAATCCGAACCGTTTTCCACGAATTTGTGGCTCCAAAGGAACCAGACTTTTGTGAACTCAACTCTCATTTTCTGAATTTAAATTAGAATTTTGTTCCTTCAACTCATTTACCATTAATTAAGACAGAAGTATACGACTCTCATATCGGGGTTTGACTATTGGCTAACAGACTGTAAATTGCATTGACTTAACTGTGAACAAATCGATCATGATAAACTTATGCTAAAAAATTCCATTATATGCTAAAAACGAGAACTCACTGATAACTTCCATTTCAATTGAATATATCAGTAGTTTTTTACTCTTACACAAGTCTGCAATCGATTTGAGTCCAGGCAATAATCAAGAAAAGGTCACATTTTTTTCTTATCTCATTTTAATATTCAAATTAATATAAAGAAAATATTCATAACTTTTTAAATGAATGAAAATTTCTTTTATACAATTTTATGAGAACTTTGGCAAAGAATTAGTGAAAAAATGAGTTTTATTTTTTTTGAATTGTTTTCAAAGGAAGACAATTAAAAGAAATGGAAGAATAATAGACATGAGACGCGATTCCATTAGTGATAATGTCTTAAGTCATTAATGTCTTAGATTTGAAACCATGAAAATCATGATTAATGTCTGACTTTTTAGATGAGGTCTTAATATATTTGTTTTCCGAGAAATACGATTGAATTGCTTTTTATTGTTTGCATTTCTCAGAACACAATGTAATCGATTCTCAACACAATTGTCAGACATTTGTTTGACATTATTTACAAATCATATTATATTTAAGTTCAATGTCTTCGAGTCTTTGCTTTATGTAATCAAATGTCTGAATAAAATAAATCAAAACTAATGTCTGTAATGAAAAACAAATGACATGTTTTCACAATTCAAATAAATGTCTGGTTTGGAGAAAGCAATAAATAAGTCGTAAAACATTTGATTAACACTTAAATTACAAATTATTGTGAATCAAAAAATACAATTAAAAATACAATTTTAATCAAATAAATAGCAATAAATCGCTTTTTTATATAAATTTAAAACTTGGAATTGTTTTGAAGAACAGGTTTTTGAGTGAGAATTCATGTAATTAATGCATAAATTGACCAGAAATTAGTTGATGTGTTCTATCAATTAATCAACTCTCTGTCTGAGTGGTAGGTTGTCTCTCGAGGACAGGGTTTATGACATTTATCTGTTTTCAAATAAAAGTATGAATCAAATGAGAGTCAAAACAAATGGAGTTTTCAATAAAATTCTCTAAATATTCAACATTTTTACAGATTTTTTTCAGAAATAATTAAAATGTTTTCGAAATAATTTGAGTGAATTTTGGAAACGACTGCGAAATAAAAGGGAGTCAGAGTCTCACCGGTTCGACGATTCCGTTCTTATTCTTTCCTAATGCCTGACCCGAAGTCCATCCCATTTTGGAAAGCATTTGAAAGCCTTTATTAGATTTGGATAACGCACTGAAAACACAAAAAAGGAAAACAAAACTCAGAAAAAGGCAATAAATTAGAAGTAAACTCACGCGTCGAGAGAAGTGCCGGCGGCTGTCTTTTCATAAGGGTTGTCGCTTCCCTTTTGAAACCTCCTCTGTTGAGCCCTATCCGTATAGTTGTTGTTTGCAGTGTTTGTTGATTTCGGTTCAACAAAATCTGCTTCTTTGAGACCAAACTTTTTCTTAAGAGATTTCAACTGTTTTTTGCGATCCATTTCTTTGTCGACTTTTGAGTAAATATTTTGTACTTCACTTGACTTTAGGTTCGCGATTACGAGTCCCGGTTCGCAGCGATCACAGGTCACGTCTTTGCCGTTATGGATGTGCACTAATAGCGAACATTTGCCTAAAATTATTTCATCGCAATGTTTGAGAACTGTTTCACATTCGGTATCGATTCGAACTCCATTAGAGAGGGTTCCGTTAGTACTGTTCAAGTCTTTGATCACATAATTGTTATTATTGTAGTCATATCTGATCTCTGCGTGACTCTAATCCACACAAAATTTAACATTTAATTACAAATAAATGGATCGAATCATAAGACATACCCGACTGACCGACTCGTCTGTGATATAAACGTCACAATTGGAGTCATTACCGATTTTGGCGCCCATACACGTAACCAACAAAAGGCTTCCGATTTCGAGAGTCGACGACTTTTTAACAATCATTCTAACCATCGGAGGACTCGACTCTCGCTTTTCTATCAATTAATATGAAAATAACAATTTTGAGACTAAAAAAGCATTAAACAGAACAGACCTTCATTTTTGAGATCATAATCAATACTTTCATCAGAAATAATAGAACAGTCATCCGAGTCCTCTATTTCTCCTTCTTCTTCGGATGAAGAGATGTCAATACTTTCGATATCGTTATCAGAATTTGTGGAAACTATTTTTAATTTCTGGTATTAAAAAATTATTAAAAATTATAATTAAATTCTAACAGTTATTAAACAAAAAGGAATTAAACCTTAGATTTTGGATTATTTGATGATTTTTGTCGTTTTTGATTCACTTCTTTTAGAGTGGAATAGAAATCATAAACTTTTTTCTCTGAATTATATTTATAATAATTTTGAGTCTTTGGGTCATAAAAAAGATATGAATCCTATAATTGAATGAAATGTTATAATAAATACAATCAAATACCAAATATAAGCAATTGTTTACCGGATAGTAATACCAACCACTGCTTCGACTGTAATAAGTCTTAGACTTTTCGTCGTAAAGATAATCGTTTTCAAAGTCATTCTTCTGTACAACTTCTTCGGCGATTTCACGAACTAAATCACTAATTTTTGTCTTATTTGTGGTACTCTTTTGCTTCCAATCCTTTGAGTCATTGTTTTGGTCGCAAGAATTCAAACATTTCTTACAATTACTACAAATATTAGTCTCTTTATCACCAGAAGATTCACTATTAAGAGACAAATCAGTTTGAGTCTCAACTGATGAGCTGATGGTTTTGATGACATTTTGATGCAAATGAAGTTTTGCCGACAGAAGACTCAACTCATCCCTCAATTGTTTATTATATTTGACAGAAATGTCTTTTTCTCGGATCAGTTTTCCGATCAGTTTATTATTGCCTTCAATTTGTATTTCCTTTTCATTCAATAGTTTTCTCAAATCTTCGATGTCTTCAACACTTGAATTCATTATTAAAGACAACAAAAAAGTTGTGTTTAAATCACAATTTAATCGCAAAACTTTTTGATACAAATTTTCATTTCAATCAAAGAAATCAAAACATAAACAAACTGTCATTGAATTGGGTTTCTATGGAAACCATAGTAAACATCACAACACGTGTTTCAAAAGGCATTTATTTTCGGCAATAATTTTCATCAAATCTTTAATTGTTTGCCATTAAGTTAACTAAAAATGTCTGAAGAGATGAAAGACGTTGATATCAAAGATGAAGAAGAAGAGGAAGAGTTCGACAGCGATTGCATTGAGTCTCCTCAAAGTGAAAGTGATTCTGAAATGGAAACAGAAGAAAATGTGGTCACAGAAGAAGCTCCCGTTCGGCGAACATATATCCCGACTGCAGTCGATAATACTGAAGAACTAGAATTTGATGAATCGGCTTATATTATGTATCGAAAGGCTGAGACGGAATACCCGTGTCTTAGCTTTGATATCATAAATGATAATTTAGGTTCGGGTGCAGAGCGCGCCGACAATTATCCTCTAACCTGTCATCTCGTGGCCGGAACTCAATCGGGAAAATCAGATAAAAATAAACTTTTGGTTCTTCGAATGTCTAATCTAAACAAAATTAAACCAAAAGAGGAAAAGGAAGACAGCGATGACAGCAGTGATAGTAGTGATGATGAAGAAGAAGACGAACCAAAACTGGACTGCATTCCCATCGATCACAAGGGATGTGTTAATAGAGTTCGGAGCACTACCGCTAATGGAAAGTCTTTATGCGCGTCGTGGTCTGAGTCGGGAACGGTTTATATTTGGAACTTAACTCAAGCCATCTCTGCTTTCGATGATTCAGAGCTTATGACTGAATTAACTCGAAATAAATCGTCAATTAAATCAATTTACAACTTTAGCGGACATCGAATAGAAGGCTATGGACTCGACTGGTCTCCTCTTAGTGAGGGTTTATTAGCCACCGGAGACTGTAAGAAGAATATCTTCATTTGGAAGCCAACAGAGTCTGGTGTTTGGGCAGTCGATCAGAAGCCACTTATCGGACACAAGGAATCTGTTGAAGACTTGCAGTGGTCTCCGAGTGAAGACAATGTGTTGGCCTCGTGTTCAGTGGATAAGTCTATTAGAATTTGGGATATCAGAGCAAAACCCGCCTCCTGTATGTTAGCCGTGGAGTCCGCCCACGAATCTGACATTAATGTGATTTCATGGAATCAAAAGGAAAAGACTTTCATCTGTTCCGGAGGTGACGACGGAGTCATCAAAATATGGGATTTGAGACAATTTAAATCGAAATCTCCGAAACCGATCGCAACATTCAAACATCACATTTCTCACATCACTTCAGTCGAATGGCATCCGACGGACGGAACAGTCTTTGCCGCCTCTGGAGATGACAATCAGCTGACACTTTGGGATTTAGCCGTTGAGAAAGACAGCGATAATCAAACTGAAGATCAGACAGAAGTAAATGAATTACCGCCACAATTATTATTTATCCACCAAGGGCAGACAGAAATCAAAGAATTACATTGGCACAAACAGATACCCGGCCTCGTCATCAGCACCGCATCCAATGGCATCGATTTGTTCCGTACTATTAGTGTATGAAAAATGTTCTCAAAAATGATTTAAAATTCAATAAAATATTTTTTATTTGATTTCAACGCATGATTTGATTAAACGATTGGATTATTAATGAATACAATTATATGTGAAATAAAATTTCGTTTTAAACAAAAAACTTCAAACAAATAAAATTCAACGCAAATATCAGTTCAACTAAATTATAAGCGAAACCAAGAAATTGTACTCCAAATCAGTTTAATCTAATCGTAGATAAGTAGTCACTCATAGCTCTTCTCATTAGAATAGATGGAAAGGCACTCATTTATTAAATAACGCTTACAATTGATTATATTTTTTGATTGCATTCCGTTTAAGACGAGTCTAATGTTTGTGTCACAAAACCGGAGATATCATTGTTTTCATTCTGAGTGATGAATGGATGCGTCAGAAGAGCTGAATAATTGGGCCTTTTCTGGTAATCGCGTTGTAAACTATTATTATAAGACATTCAATCAATTGTTGTTATAATTAATAATAAAATTTCAATTCATACCAGAGTTCGATGAAGTTCTCGAAATCTGGAGTAAACCTATTGGGAGGGAGTTTTGGGGGTTCGTCCTGACAAACACGCTTTAACTGCTCGAAGAGGCTCCGGGATTCGGGAAACGGAAATTTGCCGATCGCTAACTCAAGCATTGAAATGCCTGTCCATTCAAAACATTAATTAAAACACAGTTTACAAACATTAAAGTCGAGTCAAACCTAAACTCCAAACATCTGAGCGAATATCATAACCCTTTCGGGTGGGGTCAGGATTTATCCTTTCGGGTGCCATATAGGGCTTACATCCGGCTTCGAATGTTTGAGCGATTGAGTTGACTAAATGACCAGATATTCCGAAGTCACACATTTTGACGACTCCATTACGACTGATCAGAATATTTGATGGTTTGACGTCTCTGTGAATTATTTTCATTCCGTATAAGTATTGCAAAGCCTTAACAATACTCGTCCCAATTGTGCCCAGAATTGGTTCGGGAATAGGGTTCTCAGTACTGGTATTGTCCACTCTCTTGAACGCCAACCGATAAAACTTATCTAAAGATGAGTCCAAAATTTCCATAAAGAGCCAGAGGTCGCCCTCCCAGAAGATCGCGCCATAAAATGAACTGTTGATTGCATTTTCATTAATTGGATAAACAAATAAATGCATGAAAAATATGTTACACAATATTAGGACATCCCTTGGCGTTGACCAACACATCCATATCCATAAGAAGCCGTTTCTGTTCCTGAACTATAGTCGCACTAATCCTCTGAAATAATAATTTGCTATAATTTTTGACAAATCATTGCAAACAACAATTAATACCTTAACTGCCATTTCGAGTCCCGTCGGCTTATGTCTGACCTTTTCAACGATACCATAGGCCCCTCTCCCCAATTCGGCGACGGTCTCCAAGTTTTCGGGAGTGATTTCAATAGTTTGTTCACCGATTATAATAGTGGTCGTTGTATTGATATCGGGCGTCGGCACAGGTCTAGGATTGGATTCGATCACAATCTTATTAGGAAGTGGTGGAGGTCTTCGGCGCCCGCCTTAAGATAAATGGTTAACATTTGAATTGATTTGAAGATAAGATTATTAATATTGTAAATCAATGCATACCTGAAGACATTTTCGATAATATTTGGCGACAAATAAATAAAAGAAATCAATTGAAGAAATATTGCGATAAATATTTAAATGCAATTAAAATATCGACAAAACAAACAATCAGTCGATGTTTTTAATGATTTGCAAATAAATTGAGTCAAAAGTGAATATCGTTTTGGCTTTAAAAGAGATTTGACTCATAAACTAAAAGATAAGACAATATATTAACTCTTGATATTAGTTGCAAAGATCTAAATTGTGATAAAAATCAATTGTTTTTTATTTTGTACTCTAATAAGTGGTTAGGAATACATTGAACACAAACTCAAACCATTGAATGTCTGAATGTCTGACACTTTGAGTAATAATTTGTGGATAAAAACAAACGACTGACTCATTCACTCATTTCACGCATTCATTCATTCATTGGTTTGACGTTACGTTAGTTCGAGTAATCGGTTCACTCGTCAGCACTCACTTCACACCAATAACAACACTATTTATATCACTTATCAAACTATGATTTAACCTTTAATCGTCTTTCAATTTATTTATTATTCATCAAAATTGTCATTAAATTAATATTAAATCACAATTAATCACAAATAAACTGATTTCATCACAATATCAGTGATAAGATTAACAAATTTTGGTTAACTTTTGTTTGACTTCATTTATGGGCCATTTATTGATATGTTTTGAACACGTGTTTTGATTGCATGATATTTTTAGGCGAAATGATTACTCATTTTTCGTTGTATTTCAAAGTCTTACAAAATTAAAAAGTTTTTTAAAAAAAAAGTGACCAAATGTTAGACTTGTTGTTACACTTTAAGTGATCAATCATTTGGTAATACTATTACTAATACTGTTATTAATATCGGCTCTAAAATGGAAACCGAACCCAAAAAACGGAAAGACAATTATTATAAACAAAATAATAATAAGAGATATAAACAAAATAAAGGCCTTTTGGCCGAAGGAATGACCGGATTTGTGGTCACTTGTAATCTGAAAGAATACCATTGTCTTAAAGAGTCATATAATCTTCTCAACGAATTCGCCGACAAATTGTATGGAAATTATAACCAAATGACTGAAAGTGAATCCTCAGAAGTAGACATCGAGACCGCCATTAAGAATGAGATCAATTCGATTAAGACTAAGGAAAAGCGGTTCCAACAAATGATAACGAAATGCAATAATGTTTTGTTCATTAAATCAAATGACAAATCTGTTGATCCAACAGTTCTTTGTTCAGAAATATTCAAAGAAATTGAGAGAAATGGCAAACAATTGACTCAACATTTGTTGAGAATTATTCCGATTGTAATCACTTTCAGATCTAATAGTGATTTCGATGATATCATTGAAAAACATTTAGAAAATCAGACAAAAGATGCGATAAGTTTTGTAATTCAGACGAAAGTTCGGAACAACAGTGAAGTAAAGAGATTAGATTTAATTGAGAGAGTGGTGACTGTCGTCAAAAAAGTGAGACCTGAGTGGACAGTCGACTTCACACAACCAAAACTGACAATCGATTTGGAAGTACTTCACAAAACAATTTGTTTGTCTTTTTTAAACGATTATCAAAACTGTTGTAAATATAATTTAATCGAATTCTCGAAAAAATGTTTAAAACAAATGAATGACAAAACAAATGACATTAAAAGCGAATCCAATGTTTAATAATTTATAAACTCATTGAGAAATGCATTAATAAATTGTATATAAAATCCTATTCAATGTCAGACTAGTCGTAACCAAAGCTGATCCTCAAATAAATTCAATTCCTTCGTATTTATAACTTCCTATTAATTGTTCCGATAATAGAATCTTTCCGTCGATATTGAAAGCCGTGATATAAGTGGCGACTCTTCCGTTGTCTTCTTCTGATTTGAGCGCAACAATGATTTTGTCGCTCGTCTTCGGAATGAATTTAAAAGAAGAAAATCCATGCGTTGGCAGAAGAGGTCCAATAGTCTTGATCTGGACGTCTGTGAAGTCTTGATTTGAGGACAGCATAATATTAGAGCCTTTCCTTTCGTCTTCCTTCTCGTTATATTGAGTGGTGGAGACCCGACGGGGCAGGAAATACCACTTTCGGTGGACATCACTCCAAACGGCAGACTCGTGGATAACATACCCGGGATATTGAATACCACAAGAAGACCTGAGCGACAGATAATTGTCGCGCCAATTCTGGTGATACACTTCACCAGTTGTAGAAACTATTTTAACCCACTGCGGGTTATAATTAAGGAGTTCTCCCGAAGTGGATGTCCACTCTTTGCCGAGACCTCCGATATATAATTCGTGGTCTTTGACTGCAATCCATTCACATTTGAAACTTTTGGGAGTATTTCCGTCGCCGTCCGTCAGTATAACCCATGGAATCGCAATATCGTCGCGAATGTTATATATTATACCTGTCCTGTCATCACATGAATACAGTTTACCATTAAATACGATTAGTTCCGACAATTCCATTGCTCGGCCCTCAGACGCTATACTCGACCGAATAGGAATGGCTTTATTATCCCATTTGACTTGAATGGTGTCTTCACTCGGATAATAAATGAGATATCCTTTCAATATATAACTGATCCACGACTTCTTCTTTCCCTCAGAATTAACGGATTCGGTGTCTAAGTCTGCGATGACTGCAATTCTGTATTTAATCTTATCATTTGACAGATATTCAGGTTTTGTGAGCGGATAAGTCGTATTGTATGCTATTTTAGGTCTACAGTCATTGTGATGATGAGTGTGTTCATGACCATGGTCATCGTCTAGATTCAGATGTTGGGCCGAGTCATTCAGAGTGACCCGACTCTTAGGGACCAACGAATACAATATGAAGAGCACTACAATACCGGCCACCGAAACAACGGTCACAAACTGTGTCTGAATTCGTAATGTATTGTTTGTCACCGTATATGAGATCGGAGTCCGAACTGCTTTACGCCAATCACTCATCACTTCTTCAGACAATTCATTCAAACAATTGATTCACTTTTTAGAACAAATTCACAATAAATTGGATTTTTTTATTTAACTTAAAATCTCTTTCAAACTCTTTTTATAAAAACATTTTCAGTGATATTCAGATCAAAAGATTAATTAAAATTATAAATTAGTAAAAGTTTGTAAAAATTATTAAAACATTTAACGTTTAAATCAATTAAAATCACAGTTTATTTTATTATTACATTTATAACAAAATTGAGACAAAATCTAAACAACAAATCATCAAAATATTGAATACCTGTCCAACAGATGGCAAACATTTGGACAATAAATTAAAACTTGAGATAAACTTTTGATTTTAAAATCAAACACTGAATTAACTTTTATTTTTATCCATAAAAGAAATAATTATAAAATAATTAACTCATAATTAGGTCAACAATTGTTGTGTTTAATTATATAAACTAATGGTCAGAATAATTATAATTAATTTTTATAGTAATTGTCATCAAAAACAAACTTTTATTCAAAGTATTTAAAAACAAACGGAAGTTCTCTTCTCTTCTAATGACTGATGTTTTTAGACTTTAATTTCATTTAAAGAATTCGATTGAATTGAGTTTTGGCCAAAAAAATAGGAGAGACTCCAAACTAACGGAAATAAATTTAAACATAATTAGTATTTCGTTTTTGAATTTCAATTTCAATACTCGAATAAATGAAAATTTTTTATCTGCAAAACAAGAAACGAATCTTTAATTGTGATTCACTTATAAGTTATGACTTCTTTTTTCTCATTTGATTTATTGTTTTGTAATTTCATATAATTTATGGGATTTTTGTATTTTGTTTTTATATGAACTCAAAACTGAAAAAAAAACTTTGAAAACTTAATAGATTTTTATATTTTTTCTGATTGTAATTAAATTCTTTTCGCAATCATTACTTGTATTTCATTTCTGGAAAAATGAAAAACAATTATCAAATCAAATGATACAATAAAATGAAAGACAACGAGTTTTTTCAACTAATTATCAGAAATTATTTTGTGTTAATAATGGCAGAGATGACAGACTGACAGACTGTTCACAAATCCTCCCAAACACTTATCGAATCAATGAACAAGTTCCAATTATTCCAATTATTCAGCCTGATTTGGTCAGACATACAATTTTATTTAGGATTTCCCATAAAATTTTAATATCTCTACGAATTTCATACATTTTAATGAATAAATTAAAATCAATGAATAATGTGTTGACTTCACTATTATTTAATTAAATGAAAGAACACTTTAAGTGAAACGAATTGATTCATATTTTAATTTATATTATAAATTGAATTTATTTCTAACATTTAGTCAGACATCAAACAAACCTCGATTTTAGAGAAAGAGCTTCCGATTTGTTGAGTCATAAAAAGTTAATGTATTTGAGATGACTTTTATCCCAATTTAATGCTTACATTAATTGTTAAATGTTTTGATTTGAAGACCAAAACAATTGAAAGACCGGTTAAGTGACAGAACTCATGTCAAACATGAAACCAATTCTCGTTTATTTGCTTTGAATTCAATTTGAAACGAATTGTTTGACAATTATTATAATTGAAAACAAGATACTAGTGTTTGAGGTCTGAGCGCGAGATCACAACAATTACATTAATTGGAATAAAAGTTGAGTGGACACAAAATAGCCGCAGAGTTGGCCAGA
>JAQGCQ010000428.1:0-14561 GCA_034699945.1 Chamobates pusillus
CGGGGAGTATCGTATCGTCTGATAAATCTTTCATTTGAGAGAAGGAAAAACTTTTATTCTTTGAAATCCAAGTTTTTGTCTTTTCTTCTTATTTCTTGAGATGTTTTCAAAGAATTGATATAAAATAAAGAATAAGATTTTGAAGGGAACGACACAATCGGACAATAAAATCCTTATAAATTGATGACAATTCTCTAAATTTCTAATTTGTCGGTTCGTATATATTTTATCGATTCAATCAATTTTTAAAACAGAGATACTATAGTTTTGCCAACATTTCAAGAATTGATATCTTGGGATAAAAACTGCTTTTATTTGTTTTTTGGATGAAATAGAAATCAATTAATTGATTCACAAAATCTCATCGATTTATCTTAATGTTGAAGATTAGAGTCATTTTATGAGAAAAAAGTTTAATTTCTTAATAATAATAATTTATTGGATTTTTATTGTAAGCAAAGCAAAGGCCAAGACTTAGGTTGGGATTAGAAGCTGTGCATCAATCATATGTTAAAACATTAAGTTTTGATGATTTTATCATGCAAAAATAATCAGTATTTATTTGGATCAAAGATAGTCTACTCAAAAGGATCTTAACTAACAATGAGTGAAAAAGTTAGCCAGGGTAATCCTATCTGGCTTAGTTTCGAAATCTGCACAATCTTTTAGTGATCATTTGTGACGAGGGTTTGCGACACCGAATGTAAATTCTGGGCTCAAATATGTCGATGTGTTTAAGAATCTTATATATGATATACACAAACAAAAGCATAACTTATGTAAACATTTGAGTAATGAAAGGGAATATTCTCTGAACTCAACTGTAGTGCAGTTTATGATAAGAAAAGGTCACAAAAGACTGATTTATTGCAATGACTTTACGTTTTTTCTTCTTCTCTTCTATTTTCGCTTTATTTATATTTCTTTCTTCTCTGAAAATAAGCATTTATTTTATAGAGAACTTAAAATAGAGAGAAAAAAGTATAAAATAAAATAAAGTGAAAGGACTGGAAACTACTATTTGTAAATCATTGAATCAAAGAATGGGACAAAAAATAAAACTATCGCTTCGATGACTTTCACTCATTGGTTCGTTCGCTTCCGAATCCATTAGTTTTCTCTTAAAAGTAATCGACGAATAACTCCAACCATTTCTCAAATTGTGATTTCATTTATTTCCACTTTTTTCCACTGGCTCTCTCTCTCTCTCTCTCTCTCTCTCTCTCTCTCTCTCTCTCTCTCTCTCTCTCTCTCTCTCTATTTCGACGACAAACTGGAATTTTATATCGAAAATCAAATTCATTTAAAGACCAAGAATTTTATAGTTCTGTTTTCTGTCATTTCTATTTGAACTCAATTTTTAATTTGAATTCTTTTGTTGTTTCGCTTGAATTGTGTAATAAATTGGATTCTGAGCTCATTTTTCGATATTTCATTTCAAGTTTACAAATACCAGGTCTTAAGAATTGGATAAAACAAAAATATTTGTAACGAAATCTGAATTCAAACGTTAATGGATTTGAAACAAAAAACTTTTTTTGTAAAACAATTGTCACTTTTATTAGTAATTTAATCGCAAAAAAATTGCAACGAAATTGTCATAAATAGAGACAAAAATAGTGTGAATAATAGCGAGCACTGAATCGATCATTGCTTTCGATGAGATTTCCACTCAGAATAACACTGAGAATGACCGGAAGGGATACTCAAAAATTCACTGAAGATTCACATTCAATACAAGAGTGAATCTCGTCATCAATTGAGTCTTCAATTTTGGATTAGTTGACTCTTAGTTGTGTGCACAGAGTGGACGTCTGTCCCCATTGGCCACCAACTCATTACTTTACTTGGAGTACACTTGAGAAGTCAATAATAAGGAAAATGTATCATGCTCAAAATCATTGCGGTCAATGTCTTCAATCGGATTTAAAGAGGGCTTCCATATCCCTTAATCCCTGTTTGTTAATAATAGTGGGGGTGAACTGAAAATTTCAGCCACTAATCTGCGGCCGAATTCCTGTCCAAACTTAATAAATATTATACGTTTTGATCGATAATATCGGTTGCAATGACCTTATGATCTATAAACTGTAAGCCAACCCATTTTCGGACACACATACATCACATCAATCATCTGGTCTTAAATACGAAGACATTTGAAGCTATATTTGGGATAAGTTTTTGTTCGTTCGGTTTGCGAGTGAGGGCTGAGCGCAGGCAACGCATAGAAATTGATTGACAGTTCAAATCTTTATGATTTAGCTCTGAATGAAATAAACTTTTCGTTTTTTATGAGAATATATTGTGTTTTTGGGACCACTTTTTATGATCTGATTTTTGGTTTCATCGATTGGAGTGGAATTCCATCCAAAAGTGAATGGAGTGAATGGAGTGAACCACTGAAAAAAATTTGCTGAATTGCAACAAAATATATGACCAAAAGTCTGTTTATATGGGTTTTAATTTGATTAGATTTTGATAATACACTTAATGGATGAGTTTTAGGACAGTCTTAACTCAGATTTATTGTCTGCAAATGCGGTGACATTCAAACCAATTAATTATCGATACAAACGATTACAAACCTATCAAAAGACAAAATACATTAAATAATTAAATTTTATTAGAATTCAAGTAATAAATAGCAATAAATTCGTAAAAATGTTCGCATTTATAATAAAAAGTAAAGTTTAAAATTTTTAAAGTCTAGATTGAAAATAGCAAACTCTAACCCTACTTAATGTTATTTAAGCAAGATAAATTAAGCATTTATTTTTATTTGTTATTTTCTGCAATAACCAAAGTATGTGTATTGATGGTCGGCCCACACAATACACAATACATGCAATTCTTTGATAAGAATTGAGTGGAACTCTGTTTTTGAAAAGAGTCGATCAATTTCGTCAGTCTTTAAATTATTTGAGATATTTATCAAAATTTCAAATCAATGGACAGAAATGTCGTTCAAAATTGTTTGAGAATTTCTACAATAAATGCAAAACTGAATGAATAATGGATTTTTGGAAATCAAATTTCAGAGACATTTATTGTAATTTGTGTCGAATCTATCTATTGATGAAATATTCTGTGCAACAGATATGTGAAGAGTAAGGAATGTGAGATAAGAGTCTATTTTAATATTATATTACATTATTATTATTGATGTAATGTTCGACTCATTAACTCAAATAATATGATATAAAGTTTGACGTCTAATAAAATGAATGCAATCCAGAAAATTGCGATCTTCGACAGAGAACGGCACCGGCATTGCATTCGCCGAAGCACTGGGTGTTAAGAGAAGTGACAGTAAAAGCCATGTAATGTTAGGCACTGGCATTCAGTATGGCTTTCCAACAGATTCAGCGCTAAATAAAAAGAAGAGCAGAAGAAAGTTTGTGTCACATTAACAAAATGATATATGCCTTCAGATGGGAACAGACATCCACTGAATGCCAATCGAATAATACGAATACCATTTGCAGACATTGCAGACGACATGCATTTGTCGCATAAATAAGTGATTCATCGCTAACTTATTCTCTTATATTCAATATATACACAGATATACAGATATATACAGATATATACAGATATACACTTATATGCAGAATATATACAGATATCCACTGATATACTGATAGACAGAGAAACCGATTCTTATTTAGATTTGAGTTCTTAACGCATAAATCAAAGACCAGATTCTCTGTCCTTAGTATCACATATTTGAACCGCCATTTCATTGCAAATACCAGATCCTTTTCATCGTCGTTCATACAAAGCACTAATGTTGGCCAGGGATGCACACAATACGTGACCCGACATAGAAATTGGATAAAGACGTTACAAATGGCGTTCAAAATTGACATAAAATCTGGTGAAGACTTTTCTCATCAAAATTGCAATTTTCTAAAGTTTATTGGAGTCAATGGCCGTCTCCCTGTGCAACATCATCACCATTGGCTTCTGTTAACGATGGCCAACAGATAGCCACTGGATATGTAGTTGAATGCTGTGCAGAATGTCTGCATTTAAAGTCTGATTAAATGATTCACTTGTTTTTTGCTCATAAGAAATGCGAACCGATTTTTGATGCGATTCTCTTCACAACTATTATATCCAGACTTTAATAAAATCTCTTTCGATATTGAATTCAAATGAGAGAAACAGCAGTTAATAATGATTTTCCATTTGACTTATATATCATATCCTAAGAATTTATCAAAAAAAATGAACGAAAATCTTAGATATAAGTCATTTGAGAAGACAAACGTCTGATTTATGAATCAGACAAGTTTTGGCTCACATTATATGTGAAGCCATCCCTTTCCAAATCAGAAAATTTTTTGCCTTTTTTTGGTGAACACAAAAGATAATTGAATGTCAAAAAACAAATCTCATTGAGAGCTGACTTTCCTTTTGCATGAAATCAGTCGTGAAAAAAGTCAAGTCATATATATTTTGAAAATAATAATAATTTGGACGAAACGTAACGACAATCCGATGAAGTGTTCACTACTATTGTCTTTTCAGATATAAAGAGTATTAATGTTTTGGATTGAAAGCCGAAAAGACATGTCGTCAGAACTGCCACTTTATGCACAGGAATACTATCTGAGCGGACAGTCATCGCTTGGATCGACCAAAAACTAATGAAGTGAACCAATGATAGGAAGTGATGTGCTTTATGACAGTCACTTCATTCAATTATTACATTAATTTGATAGCGCACTGGACTCACATTAACTCTACAGTCCATTCATTTATGGACAGACATTGGTCTCACTCTAATCATCAAAACATATTAAACATTAGACCGTAATTAAAGTCTGAAAGTCTAATACAAAACATTGGTTTCCATTAAAATAATTTCTTCGCAAAAATAGTATTAATAATAATTGACTCATAAATTGTTGATTACTTTTATTCGGGTCTCATATAAAGTGGTTATAAGTGAAGAGCAAAGTTTTGCAATGAATTTGTTTAATGAACTGATAATTCATAAACCAATTTATGTAATAATAATTATATCGCTTTTTGGGCTCAGATTTATATTGTTTTGCAATCGATTTTTTGGGTCTATTTTTGGAACTAATATCCTATTGTCGAACATTATGTCAAAAGAGGAAAACCTTTCAATTAACTAATGATTGTATAGAAATTTGGATGCTTTTCATCAGATCAATGGCCGGTTCATTGGCTTCTCTTTTTTGGGTGCAATCATTTGTCGGATAATAACATTATAATCATCTGTTAATAAAGATTGACTACAAATAACAATAGAGGAATACATTTCAATAGATAGTCACAGAGCTATGGATCGCCTATAAATAGATAAATTTTGGGGACATCCATACAGAAGACAATCTTTAACTAATGGTCTGAATGTCATTATTGCGAGAAAAAGGATAATCGAAATAAAAGGCGAACAAATATTTTAATAGTTGTGTCGATTCTTCTTCTATTCAATAGTTGTTCCCTTTTTCTGGCAATTCATTTGTTATTCTCGGGGACCGACAGTTAGACATTTGTACTGCTCTTTGAGGTAATATTAATACAATCTTTCATTAAAAAACATATATTATTCTAATTGTTATAAATATAATGTCATTCGGAGAAAGTTTTTCATGATTTTTGGCTCACAATTCAAAGTTAGGAATTCTTTTGTCACAAATTATAATAATAAAAGTTATTATTAATTGCATTTTCAGATGAATTGCTTGTTATAAAAGGAATACATTTTTATTTATATGGTTTTGAATCAAAAAGTCTGAGTTTTCCTTTAAAATATTATTCGCTTTTCGTTGGAAAGGATTTGATGAATGAAATAAAGTTTTTTTAAAAATTGTTTTTCAACCAAAAGTTTTCATGAAATATGAGAGAAATCAGAGAAATGTTTTGGAATCAAATTCTTATGACTTATATTAACTGAGAAAAAGTCGTGTAATCACAGCATTAAAAGGCTGTCAAAGAATTGTGTGTTTTATTCTCTTTTCTTTTGATATTTGTTTGAAGTGCGACATAAGAGTCAAACAAATTTTTTAATGCATACAACAGACAGACGTGTCATTCAATTGAAGTTCAAAATAGTGAACAAAAATATATATTTGTTGCCCAAACTTAAGAGTCTGTGACTTTAAAATTGGTTCTCTTCTGTGTCTGTGGTCCGCCTTATTGTCAAAATATTTCTCTTATTATTGAAGAAATGGTTTAAAGAAAAGAGAAGTGATATATATCTGACTTATATATCAACAAATAGTTTTAGTTTTCTCTTTATTGTAGAATCAGTCGAGAGAAAGGTCTTCATAAAAAGAGGACAGACAACCAAAACCGAGAGAGAGAGAGAGAGAGAGAGAGAGAGAGAGAGAGAGAGAGAGAGAGAGAGAGAGAGAGAGAGAATTGGTTAGACATATGACCGATCGGAATACCAGTCCATCAACTGATGGAAAACCTGATCTCACAAATGGTTGCAAAAGTTATTTTTATTGGCTTTTTATAAACTAGTTTTACATTAATCGATAAGAAGAACACAGAATTGAAAGGAAAAATCGATTCAAAAATTATTCAATTGCTTCCAAAACTCTTCTTATCTCCGATAAAATTTATTTTACTTTTCCTTATTTTTTGAGTCTATTTTGTGTTAACTCTATTGTCAAATACAGACTTCAGTTGAAAAGAAAAACAACAAATAAATTTAAAATAGATTTAGTTTTAAAAAATGTTTTAACCAAAACAGTCAAGAAATGCATTAAAATGTTGTTCAATGAAACTCATAGACAATCCAAAGAAGACATCATTTAATTGAAGATTTTTAGAGTAAATATTTTTCGGTTGATTTGAGGAACAATTCTTTTGATGAGTTTAACCAAAAAATTTGTGTTGACTTTTATTTGGCAAAAATATTCATTTTTTCTTTACATAAATCGAGTAAACCTTTGGATAAAACTCATTGTTATTCGGAGTAATTTTATTACAGCTTTCCATCAATTTGAAGGTGAATTTAATCTGAAAACTGTTCTCCATTTACCAAATCAGAGGATAGTATATAAAAGTGATTGTATTTAATAAGACATTGCATTGAAATGATTTGAATCTTGTAATAAAAATCAATTTTTCAGTGCATTTAAGTCACTGAATAAGGTATAAGTGGCGATAAATTACTCCAAGATATTCACGTTATATAAGAATATCGATTCCTATTAAATATTTATGAGAACAACAAATAGCTCTAAAAATAAAGAGTTGCCTTAAATTGAAGCGTTTTATTCAAACAACAAAATGATCCCGAATTTGATAATAAGAAGAAATTTGGTTCGCAATAAACGTTTAAATCATGCGATTATTTTATGTGAACCTTAAAGATGTGAATACGATATGGAAAATAGAAATAAAACACTAAATAATGACATCAAATAATGTATTATAAATGAGGACATGGTTTAGGGCCTCCTCAGCACTACTGCAAGTCTGGTCTCTAATTTAGAGAAATGCATCAAATATTAACACTAAGTTTCATAGAGTAATCAAAATGAAGAGTAATTTTCTCATTATTTTTATCACAAAATTTAGTAGAAAAGTAGAGATAACTAAATAAATGAATGAATAGATAAGATTTCGCTTTAATCTAATCTAATATAATAATCATTTTTTGCTTCTTTTGATTCAATTTGAGCCCAAACTTTAGTTAAGCCAACAGTCGTTATGACTATTTCTCAACAATTCTTTTCAAAGCAAAACTCATTGTATGGACAAACTCTCCCCTCCCCCTCCCCTTGCTCAAATTAGATTTGTTTTGTGAAATATGATGAAATTATCTTGTCCATATTATATTAGTATACTTATTTCTCTAATCTAATATTAAGAGAAGTATCATCAGATTAGCTAAATCTGTCTTGTTAAAAAATTATTAATGAATATAAAGTAAAAATAATGAATTTTCGAGTTTTTTGATTATATTAAATACAATGCTTTTGTTTTAACCTTTCAATCTATTAATTAATATAATAGCCTTTCTATGTTTTGCATGGATTTAAAATATTAAAGTTTTATGTAATTAATAAACATAAAAATCAAAAGATATTTTTATTTAAACTCAGAATAAATGATTTAAAATATTAAAAGTCTTTAATGCGTTAAATGAATAAATTAGAAAATTAATTAATTAATTGAAATGACTAGGTCATTTGCCATCAATTATTTTCACAAACAAATATTATTCGAATATTCGTTAAAATATGACAATTAGAGCAAACCTATAAACAAAAAATTTTAAAGGAACTTGTTGTATTCAAATATTCAAATTCAGGGATAATAAATGACCCTGAGCAATTTCAAACATTTGATCAGTCATTCAGACATTTAACATTTAGTTTACAAATACATATAAGGCTTCAAATAATAATTTCAAAACCATATCATAAATGTTGAAATAAAATATGAAATAAAGAATTATATTATAAATGAATTATTGAAATGAATTTGAAGTTAAATTCAAACGAGAAGTTTAATCGGAAAAACGCTGACAAATATGTTGTATAAGAAAAATGATGGATAATATTCAAAATGCTAATAACAAGAATATTCTCAAATAATATAAAGGCAAAGATATGCAAAGATCAGTTGAGTATTGAGGATGCCTTCCGGCCACTCCTTGTTGTATGGATTCAGTAGTTTTTTCTCTACTCTTATTTTTAGATGAAAATTATTGGAACAGATTTAGCGATATATGTATTGAAGAAAATGTTGATTCGGGCCAATGCTTCACATACTAAGGAATACATAATATATGATGGCTTCGGAGGACCGGGTAATACAAGAGCAGAATCTTAGTTCTAAAAATAGTAACAGAGCTGCCATCAGAAAAAGCAGTGGTGGCTCACGCATGGCATCTTCATTCATAAGCATCAGACATCGGGTAAGCCTCTGATGCCGAACAGTAAATACCAGTGCCTTTAATACTATTTTACAACAATACCAGAGCTCTGTTAGTATTGCTTCTATGTATGTATGCGCTCAAAATTTTGTGCACAAACACTAATATCGTGGCATAAAATTTATCACACATTTTATATCTCAAAAGAATAGAATGAAAAAAATATTTGAATACAATTTTTTTCTATTCGAGGCATCAATTTTTTGCATTATTTTTGTTCAGAGTTTGTATTCAATGCTAACGTTTTGGTTACTATCAAAGGGATAATTAATTACAATATTGTATTCATGAGAATAAAACACATTCTTATCTGAAAATTGCCAAAAAATTTCCAATTCATCAGTAAATTATAATATTGATATTCAAGGCATCAAATTCTTGTTATACTCTTTCTTTTGTGTCATAATTTCTGTTTATTATTGAATGCATTTTTCTTAACTGTATTTAATTCGAAGACAAAAAAGTAAAGTAAGAGTTATGGACAGGAAAGCAGTGGAGAGAGAGAGAGAGAGAGAGAGAGAGAGAGAGAGAGAGAGAGAGAGAGAGAACAAATCGATGACTTTTTGGTTCCAAGTGTTTTGCTTTGACTTTGGGTAGTGTTGTTCAGTGCTGTTCAAAGAGTGTTCAGAAGAGAGCACACAATTCTTATGCGGCACTACTTTACGTCCATTTGGACCGTTGGAGTGTAACAAAACATTACAGACAAATGTTATGACTTGCCATATATGTCATACCGGTGCTCAACGAACATACAACAACATAAAAAAGACAATAGACTGACTGCCAAATGGGCTCGACGTTCACTGTTCTCAAGTGTTACTTGAGTGCACTGGTAGTCAATATAAGAATGCATTTAATAAATTTGATATAATCTCTGAGCAAAAAAAAACTACTACTTATTTGCTTAACGAAAATAATTTACTTTCATTGCATTTTTATTGCAAACAGAAAAGTCTTGAATCAGAATTTTTCACATCTTTTTCTTTAAGAAAATATTATAAATCTTTAGTAGAGATGCAGACGAGGCTCACAACTAGTTTTGGAGATTAGATCCGAGCTCTTTTTCTGGAATAAGGCTCTAATTATTATTCATATCAGGAGTTGTTTCGGTTTTTTGCGGGCGTGAATCGACTGCCATATCTATATCCCTATCCTCTCTGTGAGTTCTGTGCATCTCTGAACAAATCCAGAATTATTTGAGAAATATTTAATTCTATTCAAAAACATTGTGTTTTCAAAGGATTTATTCCTATTTTGTATTTGAAATGAATTATTGAATCTTTTTTTTAACAACAGATTAAACATAATTCCGAATAAATGATTGCGTAAATAGAGATCAAAATACACACAAAAAATAATGAGTTTTTCAGATATGATTCAAATCATAAAAAGTATATTCCGAACAAAATCTGATTTACTATTCATAATAAATGTTTAAAGAATAAAAGTATTTTCAATATTTTATTTGCTTTAGTAAATTGACATTGCTCACTACAAAATGTTCACTTAAAGAAAAAATGAAATGAATTTTGAGAATATTTGGCTAATATTGGCTCTAAAGACACATTTGTCTCATTATTTGTGGTAAAAATCATTGAATATTTTTTGCCATTACTTTTGATCTAATTTTGTAACATAAGTAATGCAACATGGTCAACCTTTAATTGGTTGAAGGCTCTTAAGATTTCTTACTAAATTAATGATGGCAATTATTTTTCTAACATTGCAATCGAGGTAAAAGAGACATAAATTTGATAGTATTAATGTTATATGTAATAAGTGGACAGGTATTAAATGTTAAGTCAGATCGCAATTCGCATTTGATTTCAATATTTTGATTGCAAATATATTTTATCCTTAGATTTACTTCTTGTGATGTTTTTGTGATTATTTTGTTGACCCCATACTCGCTATAAGATTGGATCCGAATATAAAGAGAGTTTATTATTATGTTATCTCTAAAGAAGTCATAATTGATGGCAAAAACATACAAAAATCTAATAAACATCTCTTCTAATGGAAAGTATTTTTATTTCATTTTCGACGTAAAAGAATAATACGTTTCGACGACAAACAAATGGATAGAATTGTAATAAACAGAAGACATAGAAATGAGACACCGATTCGCTAATTATTAGACAAAAATCGAAACGGAATTACATTTGAATCAGATTTCAAATAAATAACATTTGTTTGGAAACACATAAAAGTGTTTTGGATTTTTTTTCGAGGATTACATTTTTAAGGAAATTTCAGTCAAGTTTTGTGCATAAGATTTATATTTGAGATGTTTTTCGCTTGAAATCCATTTTGAGCCCAAAAATGCATTGATATTTAATTTTATTTATGAGTAAAAAAAGTTGAAAAATCGATTAGGAATATATTTTCTTGGGTTCAATACTTATGAATGAAGTCTCGCGAAGAAAATATATTTGAATCAAACATTTTCTGTACAGACTTTAAGTCAGAATTTTTAGGTCCAAAATATAAATCATTTGACATTAAATCCAACGGAGATTTTTCTTTGAGAATAAATACTTTATTCGCGAACTGTTTTTAATATAATATTCAAGCGCTTAAATGCCAGACCATTAGCATCAGTATTGGCTCATTAACTGCTGTTCAGTTGGAATACTGGGAATACCGCTCTGGAAAAGGGCTCAAATAAGGGCTCTGAATAATTTTCCAGAAACTCTAACGGCGATTGACGTAAACATAAGTAGAGCTTAAATGCTCTAAAATTGTGTTCCGATTTCTAAATAATAATAATAATAATGATAATAATGTCGAGACTTTAATGGAAAGTCTACTCAGTCTTAACGGTTGACTATAGTGTGATGGATGAGCCAAATAGTATTCTGGCCAACACTTAATGTTCCCCTCATTTGCATTATTTTCATATATAAGTTGATCCCTGAAATGAGATCCAGTCTTGTGGTCGTAGTCGTGATTTAGAGCGTTTTGCACGTCCTCCTCAAACCTGTGCTCAACTAAATTCAATGTCTGACAAAAGAATCGCTTTGAATGTAAATAATTTTTATTTGTTTTGCTCTCAAAATAATAGTTTCTGTTATTTTATGATAATTAAAGTCGGTTTCGATTGCGACTCAAAACTTATTACTATTTTGAGTCGGATTTCAAATAACAATTTTATTTCCAAATTATATGATTATTTCAATCCTCGGTTGGGTTTAATATTATAATCAATGTTTGGTTACTACTCCACTCTACTTCTGTTATTTAGCTAGTTAATTAAAAGCAAATACAAATGTATGACAGAGTGAACACAATTTCAGGTGAATTAGTTTTCTAAGCGTTCATTTGAAGCAAAAACTTTAATATTAATTTAATTAAAGTTGTTTTTTTACGTACAAATGTTATCCAGGAGCATTCAGAAACTTGCTTTAATGACGGTATTAGTGAAAGAGAAGAAAAAACTAATAATTAATAATTAAATTAATACTTTTAGCCACTAATTAGGTCTAATGATTATGAGTGGAGTCGACTTCAATGAACTATCAAATAACTAATTGAATGGCAAAACAGTGAATACTTTCATTGTTTTCTCGTTTAATGAACTCAAGAATATGAGGAATAATATTCACTGAATTTAATGGCATTTAATTTTGGCCAATAGTTTTGCAATTCATTCATAAAGAGTAGGCAGTGCTGTAGTAGAGTTGAAGAGATACTTTTGCGGCACATCTCACATAATGTGGTCTCTGGTATTAAATCAGAAACAGAATATGAATACCAAGAGAAGAAAAGAGTGAATTTGTTTTGGGCTGAAGAGAAAAGTTTGGAGAGATATGAAGTAAATCCCTTTGGCTTCCAATGAATGATAACATGACAATACAAGTTAGTCTCAAATGAAACATTCGCTGCAGCACCGGATCCATTTGGCACAGACACTGTTTGTCTGTCTAAACAGAGTTGTGTATGTGTTGTGCAAAACAATTGCGGCGCACAAACACTAGAAGAGGAGAACCGATCTCTGGGTGTTATAGTAATGGCTCATGAGTTCAATCACTGCATCCAATCATTAATAACTGTTATATTCGTTATTCACAATATTTTTCACTCCTTAGGCAAGACTCGACACAAATGCAGTGCAAAACTCTACTAATATTTCATTGGATCCACGAATCTCTTGTGAACATCACTTCTATTATCAAAAGTAGAGTTACTTTCGTTTTGCAAAAATATTTTTTATATGCAATTCATTATAAAAAGAAAAATATTTTCTTCGCAGCTCTTCATTTCATTCATAGTTTGAGTTTTTTCTATTGAATAATAAATTCTTTGAAATAAATTATCAGAATTTTTCGTTGAAGTCATTAAAAATGCAAATGAATTTGTGTTGAGTCGACAAAAAGTTGTCTGAATTTATTTTCATTAGACATAAACTAAATCTTATTTTGATGTTTAGTTTTTGCTTAAGGTTTTGGTGATGAAGTAATTAGATTTAAATAAAATTATAATTTGTTTTACTCTTTGCTCTTTCAAACCCAAAATACAAACGAAGTGTTGCTCTGAAGGAGAGTATAATTTAATAAATATTTTGTGAAAAACTGCAAAAAGCAATCATTAGTTTCAATTGATGTTCAATAGTATTCAATACAATGTATTTCTATCTATCAATTGAGTCAATCAACAAATATATTCAATTGAATTAAGTATTTTCTTTGCTTTTCGACAACAGAATCAGAATCAGTGAACAACTGAAGAATAAGTGCCTTATTTTGGACTAACTCTCAACTCAATCGTCAATCAATACATTTGAAGTGATGTATAATTTTTAAGTTTACGTCAGAGAAAACTTTTTTTGAATAAATTTGAATTTAGTTTTTTTCGTCAATAAATCTGTCGCTTTTGTGAGTTATTAAAAGAAGTGGAACGACATAAAAGTGTATTATTAACATAATTATTAGAAGAGTAGTTCACTCTCTCCTCAAAGGATGAAAAGCTAAAAATGGGAAGCAATGAAATAACGAGAAAAATAAAATTAATGTCAAAATTGACAACTTTTTTGTTGAACGAAAAAAATTACTTTTAAATACTTTGTTATGAAATGAAAAGCCAGTGATTGTCAGCGTTCGGGATATGAATGAAACGGACGTCGACTCTCTTCAGAAGAGTCGGACGACAGACCTATTCTCTTGGATGACATTCGGCTTTTCGTTTGTATACAACGCTATCACTCTATTGTCAAAAACGTTTTTCATGCGATCCCTTTTGTTTTTGTGTTATTTTTGCTCAGAATAAGTCGAGAGTACTGTATATTCTGTTTCCAAATCGTAAAGTAATTAATTTTTTTCGTATTCTAAGCGGAGAACAAAAATGCGAGAAACATATCATTAGTATTCCGTTCCCCTATTCTCTAGAAATTCCTTTTTTAATTTTGATCTGTCGGTGAACTCTCATTATCCTTAAACTCTTGGCTCCAATTCATGGCTCAGAATAATTTATAATTAAATTAATGGTTATTATTGATCTGAACCTATATATCTGTTTTCTCTACTATTTTTTGGAGATATCATTAAATTAAGAGAAAAAAAAATAATTCATTCAATTAATGGTCATCTCATTAACGGTCATAAATCATGTAAATTATTATTATATTTTTTTT
>JAQGCQ010000429.1:0-14546 GCA_034699945.1 Chamobates pusillus
CTATTGGGGAGCATTGCTTTTATTATTGTCGCACAAATCTAGTGAGTACTGACGTCATGAGCTCACGCTATGAAGTGTGGGCCCGGGATCTGGGATCTGCTTTTAGCTCAGGTATTGCAGTGAAGAAACACTCACACTCTTACTAAACCGAACACAGAACAGGTTATACAGAACAGCATCACTCACTCCATCAACATTTAGACCGTAAAAACCGTTTCTATTTTATAGATATACAGACAGTAGTGCTATAAAGTAGTGAATCGTATATAGACTCACAATTAGTTAACACAAAATTAAGACAAATCTACACTTTTTTCTAACAGAATATTCATATTTTCTCATATAATTCCTATTATTATATAAGCGTTTAAGCATTTATATAAGCATATATAAGCATGCTTATTTCTTATAAATTATATATTTCGGCTCAGAATAAATTTAAAATGAAGATAAGGACTTGGCTATTTTTCAATAGATTAACTCAAACCACTTTCCACTTTTTGGAGTGAAAATGTGTGTATGTCTGCCCTCAATGTCAGTGAGAGTACCGAAAATCGTCGCTTTATATAATCCGAGGCAAAGCCACAAAAAATAGGGTCAAAACTCTCGAAACCTTCGATTTTGTTTCATTTTGAGGGCTTATAATCGGTTTTTTGTGTAAATTTTCTCAAAAGAAGCTAAAAGCGATTTTAAGAAAAATGAGCATGAACATACATCAACATGTATCAAAAATAGAGTATCAAAATTCAAACTTCAAAGAAGTTTATAAACTTTTAGTTCGAAACAAAGTTTTGGCTTTAATTGTGATTTCGTGGAAAAAGCGCTAAAATTGATATAAATATAAAACCAACTAATTTTTGAATGAAATATAATTGTGAAATGAAAAGCGCGTGTATTTGTAAACTGTTCCAGAATTGTATTTTTCTGATTCAAAGCTTTTTATGTATTGAAAAATAGAGCCCAGATCTCAGGGCCCACACCTCAGTCACAGTGTGTGTATTCGCGCGACTGTTGCAGACCTCGCAACAAATGCATCGCTTTTTGCATTCATTGATCTTCAAGACTATCGGCGATCGCCTTCAGGTCGTCGACACCTCGCACTCACAGTATTAGACAGTATTACCTGTGACTCAGGTTTGTAGTCAGAGCTCCGCTTTTAAGTCAACCAATGATGCAATCATTGAAAACACGACCAAAACTTTAGTGTTTACTTATTTGGCGCTCAAATAAGTTTTTTACTTCAACTCTGGAATCAAATGCAAGAAATTATATATGAGTTGAGAAACCAATAAATCTAACAAAATATATACACAATATATTCAAACCTTATGTTTGTTTGAGTCAAATGAAGAATCGATTCACACATTTATATATTAAATGATAAGCTGTGGAACTGATCACAGAGAGAATGGGGGCAAAGAAGTCAAAGATAATGGTCGTGTAATAGTGGAGGGGCTGTATTTCACTACTAACATATAGTTGTCGAAAGAAGAAACCCTTCCTTTGGCTAAATACAGACGATAACAACAAAAAGACAGACTCTGACAGAACAGTCAGTCATAAGTGAAACCCAATAAAACACACCTTTGAAAGTATGACTCATCGATGAACGGCAATCATAGGCACCACATCTCAAGACGAGACCAGTGCCAAGTATGACAGCTATACCACAATTATGTACTCTCTTAGGAGAATATCCACCAAAAAGAGGAGATTTACAAAAATAGGTCATCAATGAAAGGCTTGAGTTGTTTGCCACCCAAACAGCGGTGGACTGAGTGGACGGCACAACATCTAAAAAGGCTAATACTCTTCACATGATTTATTCAAAGCTAACATTTAATATAAGGCCTCAAAATTTGATGAAATACTCTTTTGTGTTAAAAGTGTCACAAAATCATATTTCTTGGAATAACTCGAACCCTAATCGCCGATCAAAGCAATGGTAACGAAAAGGCAGACAAATGGCAGAGAACGGCAAGACTTGGCTTTATTTGCTTTAAAATATAGTCATTCAATGATAAGAATTAATAGATACACAAAAATAGGCATTCATTACAAGGTTAGCCATAAAGACAAAACTGATCACAAGATTTCCTCTTCAATGTTCAATGTTCATGCTCAACTAATGCTCAAAGTTCTAATTGAGCAGGGAGAGAGAGAGAGAGAGAGAGAGAGAGAGAGAGAGAGAGAGAGAGAGTTATTGATAGCTATTATTACACTTATTTTGTATGAAATCTATAGTTTTGATATAACTCTAGTATTTGTTGTCGTAATTGCTATACATTTAATGATTAGGTTTTCCGCAAATCCTGTCGTCGATTATTGTAATGCTATTTGGTTTTGTCGAGGGATGCCTTTGCAATGCCTGTGCAATGGCTTGCGATAAGAGAGTGGCGATGGCTATGCGTTAATGACAGTCCGCATAAAAACATCTCACGTATGACTCATTTGGAAAACGCTATTTCCTAACCGAGTGAACAGTTATTGTCAACGAAAGTTATTTTCTGTTATTTTGTGCATAACTTTGGTTTCGCACCAAATAAATGAACTCAACTTTTTTGACATAACTTTAGAAGAAGTGATTCTTCACTCGAAAAATGATTTATGTTTTGGTGTCACAAATGCTCACAAATTGTGAAACGAATATTTCACTTAACATTCAATACGATAATAGTGTGCAACCGTTCAAATGCCTGTTGCATAAAAATGCCATGCTCATTGCATGTGAATTGCACAGCACAACACAATTTATGTGCACTGGCAATCATGACACAGACCTCCAAAAAGAGTTAACTAATTCAGTTTGTGGAGTGACTGAACCAAAAATAGATGCATTTAATTAAATCAAAGTATAAAAGAGTTGCACAGAATAACAATGTTTGGGTTTAACATTGTTTGTGATTACAAGTCATTGATTTGCCAATCAATTAGTAATCAGAGGAAGACTTTTTGCAATAAATTAACAGTTAATTTAGGAAAGAGACAACATTTGGACAGTACTCACCACTTGGGTTGCAATTAAGATGAATGTGTGAGCAATGGGTCAGATGTGAGTTGTTATGCAAAACAACTTTTAATGTTTTGAGCAAAACTTATAGCAAACAGTGTTTTGACGACAAACGTATACAAATCGTCACTTTTGCCAAAGACTTGTGTAATGTTTTCAGTGTTTGTCTGATTTTTCCTCTTCTCAGTGGAAAGTCTTTCACCTCAAGACACAGAGCGAAGAACTGCGAGCGCAGAGTGAGAGCAACTCCTGTCAATTCACTGGCTTTTAATGTTGTATGAGTTGTGTGTATGAGTTGTGCTTAGACTCGGAGGAGAACATACAGAGTGTAGAGAAAAGGCTATCGTTCATGACATCAGACAAACGTCTAACCAATAGAGTATTTGTTAACACGAAATCTCTCCGAAAACTTAGAGCTGGCCCTCAAACACACCACTCAATACAGATTTGGTTTCTAATATCATTATAAACACAATTATAGACTATTTGAGAATTGATTGAATTGACTGACAATAACTCAACGAAAAAAAACTAAACATTTATTAACAACTTTTTTAGTTTTAATTCTGAGTTAATATAATTTGAGAACAAAATTATATCGAAAAAAGTTTTATTGTTATCACAACTCTGTTTACACACACTATCTGAACGTGACGTCGAACAGAACCTACCATGCTAACTCCTAACTCCTAACTGGTAGGGGCTCTCCAGACAAACAACAAGTGAAAAGATACCTATTTTTAACCGATGCAATGTTTTGCACAGGTGTTTCACAAAAAAAACTTTGCTAGACTATTCAAATTTGTTTGCCTTGAAATTGGCAAGCTCAAAAAGTGATGGTTGTCTACAGGTCTGGATTTAAGCTATAATTAAATGCGTTTACTTTATTGTAATTGTTTTGATATGAAAAGAGGATGAGTTGTAATAATAGGATTGACTGCCATTGAAATGGACTCATATTAACTGATATGAAGTAAACTTTTGATAGTTTATCAATTATGAGAGCACTACTGGTCTACTGTCGGGCGTTGTTCTGCGCCCACAGATTACTAGAGTTATGCATAAACTGTAAAATAGAATTGGCTTTTATTACAAAACATTTGGTCCTTTATTAGATTTTTGTGGTTATATGTAGTGATTGTGTCGTTCCGTACAATGCTTTTGATATACAATACGTTTGGCTAATAATGAAGAAAATACCGGATAAGAGCGTATAAATTGCATAATATTTACTTTAGAATGAGCACAGAATAAGCATCTGAGCGCTAATGTATTATTAGTGTTAATTTTGGTGAAACTGTTGAATCTGTATACCAGTGCAACGATCAGTGCAATGATCAGAGCAATGATACAAAAACAAGAGGAAGTTTTTTGATGTCCATTATGTTTGGTTAGGGATTCATAATATGAACGTAAAGTCAATAATAATACCAATAATTCTGAATCTTTGCCTTTTTGAGGGACGTATAGATTGCAAAATATACACATCAGTCATGCAGGCAGTCAAGTGTTGGATGTGTTGCACTGGTATACCATATACTGGTCCACCACAAGCCAACACACTGTCATATTGAGCCCAAATGCCCTCTAGAAATGCACACTTTCCCCTAAGTTTAAAGTTTGTGTGAATGTCATAATTGTATAACAGTATAACTGAGTCAATACTTTTGGCCAAACTTTTAATTGACACTCTTTTTGGTGTTTTTGGACGAAACTCTAAAACAGTATTAGAAGACATTCATTACTTTCATTATATTCACGGCTTTAGACTATTATTAATCGCTTTTAACAAATGTGAGCCCAAAAGCTGTTTTAAAATATAAAAAGTTGAGCCACTCTTTCAGTGTTTAGATTTAGTTTAGATGTCGAGTGCAATAGAAATGCAAATCAACGCTTGAAATATCGTTCCCTTATTCTGTGTGAGACTATGAGTCTATTTTGTGCTAAAAGTTTGTATAATATAATAGAGTTTTCTCTTATGTTCTCTGATTTGATGGCAAAGGAATAGTAGTTTTGTGTTTTGAATACATGAACTGTAGAACTGCTTCACAAACTGTAGGGACTTCACTACTATTGAGTTACTCAAAGAAAAACTTGCTTTTGCATCAACTCTAGTGCTGATCACAACACTTACAACCGAGCGCTCAATAACTTTGTTATTATAGAGAAACTTTTGTGTGAAAGTAATCTATGATATACTGATATATATTAATTATACCGAACACAAGCCTTTCCTCTGTTGACTTAACTGACACAAAATTAATGATTTAAAGTGTCTTTTTAGGCCTTACATCACAGACTGTAGACCACCACAAATCTAATGGATATTTGTGTTGTGCTCTAACTGTAAGGCAGTGTCTGTTTGTTGCGCTTTGCATGCGATCACTGCTCGCAAACGGATAATGCATTCGTTATTATCACACCGTTATTATCATTGAGTGAACACCACTTCTCTAAAGAAATTAATCCCTTATTCTGACCAAAAATGTTGTTTCAAAATCAACTCAAAGCCAATTCATTTGTTGTCAATTGCATTACCGTTGAGTTTAATACACAATTTTAAAAACGGTTTGTTTTATAAGTCATTAAAACTCATAAGTATTCTACTCTTACGTCAGTTTAGATAAGAAATCAATTAATTATTTGTCGAAAAACACAATAGTTTTGTGAAATATTATGACTTTTCACGAACTTTCGCCTCAATTCTTATTCAGTATTTCCAATAATTTCCACAAAATATGATTAAATGAATTGAAAACAAATGTAAAGCCAATGAAATAAATAGAAAATGAGACAAATGTAGGAATCAAATGATTTATCGGACAATTGTATGATTTGGTGTCAAATTCACAATTGAATGCGATATGCGTTAAGTGAGTGCAGCGCTCACTGCAACACATTATAAGCGTTGACCACAATTATAATGAATTAGCGAAATAGTGGACATTCAGACAATCATTTTGATTATAAATATGCATAAAAAGGGGAAAATAGTGGAACACATCAAAGTTGGAGGCAAACAAGCGGTGGTGCGGATGGTGTGACTGTCATATTGATTGATGAGTTGGGCCACACTATCAATGAAATTGAATTGAGTCGAGTGTGTGCTAAGCATCAAAGGATTAAATGACAACTCCATGAGTTAACACAAGACTCCGATTATGATCTTTGGTGCACAAGATGTTCAACGGATCAGATTCGCTAATTTCACTCTTTTCCACATAAACTGCACTCACTTTTGTGGCCAATCCTTCCGAACAACACATTTATTATTTTTCATTATCTAAATGCAAAAATACAGATATTGTGCCACAAAATGATTAATTCGATGTAAATATAACCATATATTCAATAAATTTTGCAAAAGTATATGATTTTTAGCCTAAAACTAAACTCAAGTCTATAATAATTTTAAAAGTTTTCTAAATTATTCGGGAGTTTTACTAAAATTAGTTTGACTTCAGTCGTAAATCATAAAAATTATTGAGAGAATCAGATAAGTCTGAGATAACATTTAACATTTAACCTGCAAAAAAGTTTTGCACAAATATACCAACGAAACAAATGCGTAAAAATTTAATTTTGTTTACTTTAGGCTATGATTTACTCCTTTTCGTATCAAACATTGTGTTGAGAGCCAGTGATTCACTAAATAATAGTTTTAAGACTTTTCAAATATATTTTACAATCTATATATTATTGGCATAAGACCAAGGTGCTCTTTTACACTTTGTTGAGTCGTTAAAATGGAATAAGTTTATATAAAAGGTTCTTTGATAATCAGCTTTGAGTTCAATTCCTTTAATATTCTTGATTTCAATCATTCAAAATTCAAAACATTTTTTATTTTATTGTTTTTCAAACAGATTTTAAAACTTATTTAATTTAATTCTTGGTTTGATTGGTGAACAGAATATTGTTGACAATTAACCATCTTGCTCATTGCATCTATTATCAGAACCTGAAGGCTGTGCTCAGTCCGGGCTATCAGTCCGGGAGAAAAAGAGAGGGAAAACATTGGAGCAAAAACTAGTCAAACATTTATGTAAGTAAAGCCTGAAAATCAAGATAACATACGAAGACTCAAATTTAATAAGTATTATAATTCTGTGCTAAACCTGATTGAGTCATACATACAGAGCTCCTCTTCTATAATAAGTTAAGACTTTTTTGGTTTGTTTACATAAACTCATGTAATCCAAGCTTTGAGTCTATCGTTAAGTGTATTGATATTTCATTTTTTGATTTCGACTTTTTATTAAACCATTTGTTTATCGCTTCCAATAAATCTTGAGTTCAATCAAAGAATATTATTATATTTTAGTCACAATTAAGAGAAAACTTTCCGAAACCATTTGCCAGACATTTAGTTATCATTAACTGGATATCAATTACAGGAACATTTTTTATACAAATCTCAAAGTTTTATGTTTATAAATATGAGCTGCAATTTAAAGGCCAATTAGACATCAGTTTCTTCACCTCAGACTCACTTCAATTGACGGACAAAAAATGGATTCTTTTTTTTGTGAAAAAATTGTTTTAAATGATATTTCTTTGAATTGGTTTATGAATTATCATTTAAACGAGAAATTATTCATCAAAAAAATTCCCAGAATTTAAATATTCATAACATTCTAATGACTCATTTATGCCATTTTTATGTAAGAGCGCAAGACTTGCACAGCACAACACTACGACCAAGGTCATTAGCTGTGAGATACAGCTTGTTTATTTTATTTGATTTACTCTCTTCTAAGAACCCAATGACCTAAACCCTGGACAGGTCTTTAAACTTGATATTATTATTGAAAGATGTGTATATCTTAACAGATTGAGAGTAGCCCTTCCACTCAATCTCTATTTTGTGGCACAGAATAAGCTCTCAAATACACAATTAAATTATGTGTTAGAATAGACTCATTTATGTGCCTCTCTCTCTCTCTCTCTCTCTCTCTCTCTCTCTCTCTCTCTCTCTCTCTCTCTCTGCACTTTCACTCTATTATTAATATTTATGGAGAAAATTATCAAAAATAAGAGATAAGGAAAACAAATACGAAAATTCTTTGCAAATATAAAATCATATTTGAGTTGTATTGAGATTTGAGTCCAAAAGTAAACTACACGTCGAGTCGCGAGACCTTAACGTTAATTGAGCCCAAAATAAGTGTAATAATTATAATCGTTTGACTCGATTCCAGTAATGATAACACAAATTATAGTTTAATTTGGTTTATCTCTTCTTCACATTTCAGGAAAAGTTGATCACAAAAACCAAAAAATAAGTCAATTAAATAAGTCTTTTGCTTTGAGTTAAACAAAAGTTTAATTTGAATCCTATGGTAATGAATGAAAATATAAACAAAATTTGCTCAAAACGTCAAAAAAAATCATCAGATTTTTAAGACTTAAATTGTTTAAAACGTTTAAGTCGTAAATCAGTTTCAATGACTTTGAACTAAAGGAAAAACTTTCAATTAAAATACTGATAAAACTATTATTTATTGCAGTTGAGTTATGCTAGTTAATTGACTATTTTCAAATTGAATTGCATTAAAATTTGAGTGAAAAAATTTGGGACAACATTTGGATTTCAGACAATCAAAAACAAAATTGAATTTTTTGTGATAAATATTTATTATTTAAAATTTGCATTAAATTATTGCTGAAAATAAGTAAATGCTTTTAAAATTAATATTTATTTCGAAACTTCACAAAAATTGAGTGAAATCCTCGTTAAGATAACACTTCAGACAACTGTTAACAAGTATTCAATTATTTGATTGGAGGAAAACCTCTTCAGTGTTAATGAAATGCTTCTTCAGTTAAGAGAAGAGATTTTGAGTCTATTTTTATGCTAAAACTTAACCCAAAGTAATCTCGAGAGACATCAAAACGAGAGATCCTTTCGTTGTTTTGATGGAAACAAGACTTGATATGCAATTATTCAATAGAAATGAGTTACAAAGCAGTGATAGAGAGTGAGTGCTGTCCTCATAAGCAGATTATCCGCTATTTTTGTGCCCACTCAGAGTTTTGGCCACTAATCTAATTGACCACAAAAAACAAATCCCATTCACGTCGTAATGCATTTGACCGGTTCCTAACTAAGTGGACACAGCGTTGTGTCTGTTTTGAGGACTGACCACTGTTTTTGTTGGTTAACCAAATTAACTCGGCTTGAAATCGGATATTTTTGTTCGATTCTGAATGGAAAAGGGCTCTCCTCTGGGCTGCACTTCAATATTATAAACCAATATAACGATAATTCCGGAAATCAGACAATAATATAAAAGCATAAAAAGTGTACTCAAAGATAAACAGCGAAAAAGTGGCCGATGTTTTGATGCGTTCAATACTGGAAATGCAAATTAATTTATGTCTATGACTATGACTGTGATGTCAGTCCCCATAATAGGCAACAAATAATAAAATTTAATATTAAATAATAACAATAAAAATAAAGATAAAGAGGAAAACCAAACAAAATTGGGTGCAAACGAAAGGACTGAAAGAAACATTGGTTTGAATACAGAGTTATTATTAACAATAATAACGATTAAAGATTATGGCATTCATTGGCAACAAAACAATTGCAGACAAAGTTTTTGAACAAAATTTAGTGAGCAATGAGTCCAACACTCATAACATCGGACCTAATATTTTATATGCGAAACAAACAGATGTGTAAAACGAATGAATAGAATTAGTGAAAACCAATTCATAATCCGGTGATTATTGGCTTTAATAATAGTAATAATGGAGAGACGATATCACTGTGTAATGAGTCGGAGCCCTTTCCTACGATTGATGCCAATCCGAGGTGTAATGTAATGATCGCACAATCGATGGCTCTTATAATAAATTGGTTGCATTCACACTGTTTTCAAGCCATTATCTTAAGGCCAGGTGGATATGAGGTTAACCTAACTGTCCAATAGTGCAAATGACTGACCAAATAAATAATGTGCGCCTCATTTGCCATTTGCCAATGTTCGACCATGTTCAATTTGCTGCCGATTACACTGTGAATCAATACACCTGTAATCACACGTCGACCAACTTTGATGTATTTCCTATAAGACCTCCTGTAGTTCCTGTAGTGCTCTCTCTTTAGACAAATCTTGTTTTTAATTCTGGGAAAACTTTTTTTGCAAGGTACTTATTAAATATTAAAATAAATTATAATTATTTCTCTCGAATTATTCAAATTTGAAACGAGTACAGTTTAATGACCGTTTCTAAACACACAGGAAGAGTTGGTGGACAGTTGGTCACCCAATACTTAAAATTAATGCCTTATTTTGTCGAATATTGGTCTCTATATTTCATACAATTGTGACCCAAACTATTAGTAATGTTGGGGAGGGGTTGGCCTCAAATAAATTGTAATCAAAAGACTGAATATAGAAACTGTTGTTTGATTTGGGAGTCAGTGCCACAAGTTTTTCGCGTATAATAGAAAAGGGTTGACTCCGGTGCCAATTATTAGTGATGGAAATTACAAGTTTGCATGTTCATTCTGTTCATTCTGTGCTATTCTCTGTGCTATAGTCAGGTCACTATCCATTCAATTGAGTCTCTAATTTTGTATTCAGTTTTGACATTCAATTGAATACTGGTCTGCGATACAGCACTGCATATGTTTTTGTTTACATTAAGGCAAAAGTTTTTATTCCTAACACTACCACTGGTTAGACATGAAAAGAGTGGACACACTTTAGGAAATTCGGAGTTAATAACGGAAAAGTGAAGAGAAATCCTTCCTCAGGGTTTTGGTGGTGAAAATCGATACCCAGGAAAAGGTTGGCTCAAACTTTTTTCGTGGAAAGACTTCTTTGTGATCCCAACGCCAACGAACTGTCAGTTTTTGATGCGTTCGACAACTTTTGTCCGACTATTATATGCATTGAAATTATGACAATCTTTTTATGGAAACTCATAGTTATTATCATTGATTTGTTTGACGGAACACATAATCAAAGCAAAGATTTAATTGAATGAATTCAAAATAACAGAGCCTTCAGTTGTTTCTCACGAAAAATCAAAATTTTGCCACCGATTCAGAGGAAGAGTTCATTCGATAGAAACAGTGGTCTCCAATCATATCAGACAAACTGACTGCACAGGTCTCCACTCAACAGAGAAGAGGATATCACAGGTGTTGAGTCAATATTCTGTTGAAAGGACTGACTCCACTCCTAAATGAATTGAATTTCATTAACTTTTGGAAGGGATTTGTTGCCAGTCGTGTGTCTATTGTTATTGAACTTCAATTTTTTCAATTCATTTAAAAAAGTAGAATATTTTGTCAAAAAAAGAAATTGTATCGCAATTATTGTTATTATTGACAAAAATTTAGTTTTCATTTTCACCTATTTTTTCGAATGTCATAAAAAGAGTGACTAATAATTAGTGGTTTTGCATAACAGTTACTCCCATTTTATAGATGACTAACAAATATAATTAAAATATTCGCTTAAATGCTTTTAATTCATGGCTTTTAGAGACACTTCTGTTTTGTCGATAAAATTCTATGAAATACTAACAAAAAAAAAGTTGAGTTCATTATTATTGAAATGAAATATGTTTGGAATGACTCACATATTATATAATTTAATAGAAATGTTGAATACATTACTGACATTATTAATAGGTTTAAACCAATTTTTGACATCAAAATTGTTTAGTTCTTTGATTACTGACTTTTCATCGTTTGTTATCAGAAATTGTTTTCAAATGAGTTCGCGTTTGACATAAAGTCTGTAAAACTTACTGACGACACGATTAATGAATTTTGATTTCCTTATCTAATGTTTAATTCATTGCATTAGTATTTGAATAGACTTTCCTTTATTCTCAACTGTTTTTTTATATGCAATGAATCGATGATACGATTAATGCAAACGTTGTCTGCATTTCCTAAAAAACTTGATTTCAGTTTGTGTTTAATCTTATCGGAGAAGAAGTCAATTCCCTAATAGAGAGAACAGCGTGTGATTGGCTTTAAGACAATTAATTCAATGGACAGCACTCTTCGATTAAAAGAGAGAGGACTTCACTTATATTTATATCAATCTTCTGTTTATTTATCTTTTGTTTGTTTGAAAGTAAACCCGATTCTGGTCTCCGAATAAAAAGATTAAGAATCACACGAATAAAGAAAATATTAGATATGATTCATATGAAAGTTGAGCCCTCTTTTCAAACTGAGCTAATGCTCTAAAGTGATGGCTCAGTCTTCATGTATGACAAGGAAAAGGTCTTAAAACTTTTAGTCCATTAATAGAGGATATAATGCATGAGTTCCTGAGTGTTGTATCAAAACATTATAGAATTGGTTTGACTTCTTATCTAATATTTAGTTTTAATTACAAAATTATTTTATATAAATTGATTGTAAGCTTGAAATAAACCCCTCCTTCTGATGATTAAACCCTGGATTTGTGCAAATTCAGAGCAGAGCCCTGTCCTGAGAGAAGCTGTTTATAATTGATCGTCAGAGTAGTTGTCGAATCCAAACAAATTAGAGCTGATATTACGGTAGAAGAGGACCGGGACTTGTATTACAACAATCATAGGAAGAGCTGAGAAAAAATATCAGTCAAAACAAGTCAAGAATTGGATGAAAACGTATTATTAGTTTATTTAAATAATTTGTTGGTTCAATAGATTGTGAGTGCGAACGACTGGGCGACTCTCACCTTCGGGCCCACTTCGCTCAGTCTAGCAATCGATTACTATTACTATTCTTTGCAACAAATATCAGCCAAATATCACTATTAGTTTGAGTAATGTCTGGGCTAATGATGACTTCGAAGCACCAGTTCTTCCAAACTATTGGTTCAATGTTTTGATTTATCAGACCTTTAATGCCATTAATGTATGTTTTTATTGTTTTTCAGCAAAACTTAACTTTGGCTCAAATCAAGACTCACTTCAATACTCTTTCACTTTAACATCGATTTAATAACGACTCAAATTTGAAGAACTCTCCAAAAAACAAGTTTTAAATCAATTGTTCAGAAATAAGAACTGGAAAATGATTTGAATATTACTTCAAATACTCAATATATTTGATAAAATCATAATATTTTATTTGATTTTTGCAAAACATTTAACTCAAAGTAAATTAAATGAGACAAAAACGATGTTAGACTCAATATGTTGAGCATAAGCTAAGTTTGACCTTGGATGTCTTTTAGGAGAACCAGAATATTCATTGCAATTGACTGCAAATGGACTGCCATTCAATGTATGGCTCTATAGAGTGGACAACGAGTTTGAGTCCAAATGCAATCAAATGAATCATTTTATTATTTATTGTTTATTTGATTCAATCTTATAATTAAATATCGATTTATTGAATATATAAGCCGTCTATGAATTTAATAATAAGTTTAGAGTTAGAGTCCAACAAATATTTATGAGACGTTTTTTTGGATTTGTATAATCAAAATCAACTTATTCTGTGCTTTCCGTCTAATTAAATGTCTTGAGTTGAAGATTTGATCTAGTATCACTCAAATCATGGGAAATCTCCCCTTTCTTTGATATATAAATCTTATCAAATCATTCTCTGAAAGTTTAATAACGATTGACAGCATCAAGATGCTTTTTCGGCTCTAATCTATCTCGATCAAAAGTTTATCTGTATTTGAGATAAGTTGTTATCTATGTTTCACCCATTTTTTGCATAACAAACATATGAATAAAGAGAACATCCCTTCCTATTAGACTATTATATCCAAAGTCAACAAAAGTATATATTTATTGAACTCTATATCTATTTTTTGATTTATTTAATGCATTGAATAAATGTATTTCTAAAAAATGAAAATAATGTAATTATAACAATCATTGAGTTGTGCACAGAATACAATTGTTTGATCAGTCACTCCAATTGTCTGCTCATTATTTATCAACAAAAATACATTCAAATAATATTTTGTTTATACGTTGGACCACAAAAACTCGTGATTGGGATCTATTAGTTTGAAAAATATATCTTATATTCGATATTAACATAATTGCTGTTAAACTCTATAACTATTATATAACTAACCATAAAGTTTAGGGGAGAGAGAGAGAGAGAGAGAGAGAGAGAAAGAGAGAGAGAGAGAGAGAGAGAGAGAGAGAGAGAGAGAGAGAGAGAGAGAGAGAGAGAATTGGAGAGAAAGTGCAGTACTCTATGGATATGCGAAACGAGTAAATATAAACCCATTACCGGTCCAATGATTGCATAAAATAACAGGCTTTGAACGGATAGAGAGGTCACGTTTATGGCCAATACTAAGAATATATGCTTTATATTAACCAAAAATTATGTTTTTCAATGTTAAACAATTGTCTTCAGACAATTTGAAAGAGCAATTATATCGAGTGAATCCTATATTATTTATACACGATTTATGATAATTAAAGTGACTGGTTATGTTTGTTATGTTATGTTATGTTATGTTATGTTATGTTATGTTATGTATTTACCATTTCCAGGGAATGGGTAACTCAATTCAGAACTTAAAGGAGTAATTGA
>JAQGCQ010000430.1:0-14536 GCA_034699945.1 Chamobates pusillus
AAAAAAAAGTCAAATCTCTTTATGAAAATATTTTGATGAAAATTCTAATCTAAAATCGATATTCAACTTAAATAACGGCCGAAGAAAATAGACTTTATTTTTGAATAATAAGAAAATTAATTTCAAATTCCATTTATTATATGATTTTTATATAAAAAAAAGTTATATTTTTTTTGTTCTCAAAGAAAAGTGTATTAAAATTCAATCTTCTAATGGATATTAGACTCAAAATAAGAGTCTCTACTCCAATATCCAGAGCCAGTGTCTAAAAGATAGTGGCATTTCCTCATTCAAAGTGGTGATGAGCTGTTTGTTATTTCTGGCATCAAATGAATGACGAATTGTTTTTATTCTGAGTGACTCGACTTCACTACAATTGTTTTGATTTCAAGACTAGTTTGAAAAACAGACGATAATTAAAATATTTTAATAATATTTCATAACATTTGATAGTAGTGTTGAAAAAAGAGGCATAAAATTTATGCATTTATTCTAATCTGAATGCATATCAGAATACACTCATACAGAGTGAAGAAGTGTTCACTAAAAAAAGCACAGCACAGCATAACATCAAAATACATCAGAGATAATAGGAATTGTATTTTGATTAATACCAAAAGCCTATACTTAATGTGTCGACAGATTTTTAACGGACATATAATTATGCTTTAAGACACAGAGCACACCACTCATTGCACAGGGCAATATTAAATACGACAATATGCACAGGACTAGTGGGTACGACCACTGGATCCGTTCACTGTTGAGGCCCTACAACCAAATAATTACTGAATTATTATTTTCTAATTATTCGTCAACTGATAAACATCTACCGAAAAAAAAAACGCTCAGGTATTTCACAGTGAATAACAGTTTTTAAAGGAAACACTCTTCTTCATTAATCTTGGTGGATCACCAAGCATCAGTCTAAAATCACCTAAAACTACCCTGGCAATATTAAGGCAATGAAATCAAGAAGTGAATCACAAATAAAATGATTGGAAATGTAGTGGAAGTAAGCAATTCATTGGTATCTCATCCATATTAATAAGAGCTATGAGTGCACAGCATAACAGTTATCAAACATTGCATTTATATTCTATACTATTTATCCGATGATTTGCAACAAACTTATTGGAAGTGCACTTGAATTGTGGCACAGCCTTAGAGCTCAACCATTTTTCACGCTATTTAATAGTTACTTAAATACTAATAGATATCAAAAGAGAGAAAAAACTATTCAAATGTTTTATTAAACAAAATGAGATTTCGAGTGCAGAGAGAGAGAGAGAGAGAGAGAGAGAGAGAGAGAGAGAGAGAGAGACCTTTATATAATAAGAGTATATGAATTGCTTTGAGGCACTTCCTATTTGCACAGCGCTTATACACTAATTTTCCCTATAATTATTCTGTTCGAGTGTATGTCGAGCACAGGAGGCATATTGAGAGAGAGAGGCTGACATTCAAGCAAAGAGCACAGCACAGATACAATCTTATAACAGCAGCAGTAGTTGGAAAGCCTGACTGAAGAGTCAATACAATTAAAATCTATTATATATTTTTTTATATCCGACAAAAATGAAAGACTTGTCTCTCAATTGAGGCGAATGTCAGCCAAAGTGAACAGAATATAATTGCGAAGACATAGAGACAGACATACATTGAATTTCACACAAAGAATAGAAACTCGAAATCAAATAAATAACAGAAAACCTAAAGAATCGCTGAAAAAATCGTTAACAACTCGAGTGGCGGTGTTTTCAATCAAATTGATGCTGTCCTTCATACTCATTATATTCAATTGCAAACTCCCTGTTCAGCACAGCTTTTTGTGCTGTGCCTGATATCATCAAGGTCTAGGTCATAACCATCAACGAACGCTTTTTTGATAACAAACTATTTTGTAGCATGATGATTAATTGCTCGACTCATTCTTCATCTGATTTCTATCGGTATTTGTTTGAGGCGTTTATTTATAACGAAATTATTTTCAAAGCAAATCAAAAAATCCGAACCCAATATGAAATCCAATATTATCAAGGTTGAAACATGATAAATTTGGCAATCATTGCACACACGAACACCATTTGAACGCCTAATAAATTGATCCTGTTCATTGGTTCCCATCGAATCACAGCCGGCGTCTTATCACATGAAATTCAATCAAGAACATTGAACCATAATTTTAGCCATTAAAATGATCTTGCTCATGCCAATTGATCCTTCATTAGAGGCGCTCTAAAAGTATAGATACGCTTTATTTTTTATTCCGTTCAATGGTAAGGAATGACTGTTATTTCTCTATCAGTTGTGTTAATACGATCTTCAATTTCCTTTTCATCTTTAATATTATTTTCATTGTCTGACTTAAACATTATTTTTATAGTCCCTGTGCTCACAGTCAGAGCACAACCGTTCTTACAGTTCACAGTGAAAAATATCTATAAAGAAAAAAGCGCTATAAAACTATTACACACTTTTGTTGTGCCGCGACTTAAGACCTTTGCGATGATCAGCACAAGTATGTGATAGAGAAGAATAATAATAAAAAAAATAGACGAATACCTTAAGTGTAAGCCCTCTCTCTCTCTCTCTCTCTCTCTCTCTCTCTCTCTCTCTCTCTCTCTCTCTCTCGCTCTCTCTCTCTCTCTCTCTCTCTCTCTCTCTCTCTCTCTCTCTCTCTCTCTCTCTCCGCACACTTACACAAGAGATTTGAGATTTATTTTTAAGGATTTCTGTCCTTATATTGAATGGTATATAACTTATAATAATAATAATATTCATTCTTCACAATGGGTTTTGTGTAAAACCAGGCGATTCTTCACATAACAGAGAGAAATACTTATTCAATGAAAAAGCTCTGGTTTTAGACGTCGTTTTTTTCTTTATTATTTAGTTTATTATATAAACCATTTGTGTGCGAATCAGAACCACCGGAAAGATTAGCGACGAATACCTCTATTTATATGAAGTCATCGAAAGTTTTCTCTCGATTTTTCTCTTTGATATTAAAAGAAAGTCTAAACTTAAAGCACTTCTAAAAGTGAATCACTTTTCAATCCATTTTACTTAAGGAATAAAAGGATTCTTTGCAAATAATCACCAAGGTTAGAATTCAGGCTTACTTGATAATATTAAATTGAATTATTTAGCAAGCTTAATGGAAATACTGAAGTGAGTCATTTATTTAAGTTAAATATAATCTAATTAACCTTGTACAGTTACAATCACGTCCATTATTAAACAATACTCTTAGTTAAGTGATAATTAATGTTTTATATAAATGAACTTGAACAAAATAATAATTAAAGCTAATGATTATAATGGTCTTAATTGCACATATTGTTTGACAAAGAGCATATTACCAAGAGCACATATTTTGCAAAAAAGACAATATAATGTTATTGTCGTTCAATAAAAATCGTTGAATACTTGTTTTTATACAAAATTTCAAAAATATTCCAAAAAATTGTAAAAAAGAGTAGAGTTTTCTCTAAAGATTTTAATTCAGCACTCAATCTATTGAAGAGTACATCCAATATATTCTGTGCTGAAGATTGGGCTCAAAGAAGAAGAACTCTCAGGAAAAATATATTGAGATATTCACGCATTGAATATAAAACTCATAGCTATTAATATGATTACAACAGTTGTGTTGAGAGGCTCTCCATTTCACTCAACACTTATTTCTTCCCAAAAAACTCTTCAATGATTAGAGACTTTAAAGAGTACTTCAGTTCAGAAGAAAAAGCAAAATAACTTCAAAACTTATTTTAAAGGCTAGAGTCGAGTCTATCGGCGCTCAGTTATGCAAATATTATATGTTTATAGCGCTCAGGCATTTAGACTAATGGTATGGCTTTCCAGTCGGAGAGAACCTCAGGAGTAAAATCAGTTTGAAATTTGTGGATCAGCACAAAAAATAATGGAGTGCTGTGCTATGTGTTCGTGATATTAAGTTTAAAATCAAAGGATAGTCACACCACCATTCAGTGTATTAAGTCTATGTGATGTCAGTCCTTTTTAAAAAAGACTAGTGTTCCTTTCATTAAGGTACCAGAAAAAAGAGCACATCCACAAAAATACAGAACAGCCAGACTATGCTTATACCAGAGCACAGAATCAAATGATTGATCTATTCATCATTAAATAGATTGAGTGTTTTGGGTAAATGAGCGGAATGTGTGAAACACACATATAATTCCTGTGCAACTCATCACACGATGAGAGTCTTTCTCTGTGTATGTCTTATGGCTTAAGACAAGTCTATGCATAGAAAGGGCAACGCATAGAGTGTTGAAAGTGTTTGTGTGTTTGGCCTCTCAGGGCTCTCGAGCACACATACACACACATAAAGTTGGTGACTACCGTTCCCCCTTTGACTAGAAGGGCTTCATTTACGCTCCATTTCGCCAATAAATTAATTTTAATTACGAGTAAAATAGAGTTTATTCTTAAATATATTCTTTGCGTATAAAACAAATTTCAGTGTATTTTGTGTTTTGGGGTTCACTCTCTCTTTGAGAAGAAAAGTGCTTTTTATTTGCATTTTAATTAAACGAACAAAAAAAGGCTTTCAATCAATTTGTGAGACAAAAATTAATAACAATTTTCTAGAAGTCGTCTCTAAATATAAAAAGAAGAACTTATTTTTGAAATAAAAAACTCATATATTTTTGTTCATAACTTTAGTCTTCAGTCCATAAAAAGACTGAAGTCTTAAGAAATTTAAGTGGAATTTTGATCTCCAAGAATATATTGAAAATTATGAGAAATGAACTTTTTCTCCGATATTTTTTCATTAATATTCAACTATTTTTTAATTTTTAAGGAAACGAAACTTTGAATTATTTTTTTTTTGAAAAATGTTTGTTTGAGTGGAGAAAGAAAAATATTTTGAGAGACTATAAGACTATAGAGACTCACAAAATGATTAATCTTTTAAGAAATTTGATTCAAGAAAAAAGTCACTCAAGTCTTGCCGGAGAGTCAGTGCAAACGTCTTGAGGACAGAGCCAACTAACGAAGAAAATGGTCTGTAATTCAGAAGCACTGCCTTTTTTAGCTCTGAAATTATCGAACAGAATGAGTGAAGTTCTCCTTTAAATCTTTGCCTAATTTATCATTTATCACAAGTTTTGAACAAAATTAAAAATATGTTGTTTTCTCATTCATCAAATCTACTCATTTATTCTGTGCTCTCTTATACTCCTCTCTCTCTCTCTCTCTCTCTCTCTCTCTCTCTCTCTCTCTCTCTCTCTCTCTCTCTCTCTCTCTCTCTCTCGACTTTAAAACTTGATTTGATGCTCAAAATTGTTAAAACAGATCATTACTAATGTTGTAAATCATTGTCTTTTCCGTCAAATTTCTATATTTTTGGTTCGCGTTTCTCCAAAAGACGTCCAAATTTCAGGTTATTTTGGAGTCGACTCTTGTAATGACTGAACAGAACAGACATCGAAACTACACAACAATCAGACGATACTATTATTTATTCATTTGAAATAATAATTTACTTTCAAAACAAAAATCGATGCCTTTTTGGATTCGCACAGCATTTTGTTAGCTATCAAGAAAAAAAAAACTAAAGAGCACAGGGATAGGGACAGCACATTACAACTGACAGCAAATATAATGTTTGAGTTCTTCACTCTATTCTGAGCGAAAAAAAAGCGAAGAGTATAACAAATTGTATATACTTTTCATACGATATGTCTATACCTCAGCACCAGATCAGGAACTCTGACATCAAATGATATCAAAAAGAGAGGAGAGCCCTCCGAGGAAAAGGTCTGAGTGACTGTTTGAGCAAAACGCACAGGTCTTGTTTTAGTTTAAGGCCATATTATAAGCACTACATTATGTCAAAAGATAAATGCAATGATCACTAGAAATATATGAGAGGAGAGGACTCACTCCTCACACAAATATATAAAAACTAAGAGTATATCTGATTATGATTTTTGTGTCCGAAAAAAGGGAAGAATAAAAATAATAATATTTTGAGATAAAAGAAACACAAAAATCAAAGCCAGAGAAGAGACGAATGAAAACCAATCATAAAATAAAAGCCACGAATAAATAGCAACAGAAAGGAAAGCCGTTTTCTGTATGTCCACAGCAATAGTTGTATTCATGTTATACAAGACATTCACCGCTTGAAGAACAGCACAAAAAACTCTACTCTTTAAACAGAGCTCTACTCTTTGACTATCGATTTAGTCGACGGCCAGAGAGGGGACGGAATGAAGAAACAATTCAATGGTATCGCTCTCTAACCTAATATTCCGATTCTTTTATATATTTCACTGTCAAAGAATCCCATTTATTCCGACCCTTTTTGCTCATCTCTGGTATTGTTGTGTAACCAATATTTTTACGGCAAAACACAAAAGTATTGGCAAAACATTGACTTCAGGTTCAGATTCACTCTATTCTGAGCGTAAGATCGGATCTCAATCGGAATCAGTGGCGAAGATCTCTGTTCTTGCAATTGAATAACAAGAAAAGCTCAGAATAAAATTCTGATCAAATCTAAAATACAAATGCCTTCTCATATCTGAGGCCCGACTCCTCTCAGCTAATGACCACTATTGCAGTGAAAAACAATAGCAAAAAGAAGAGAAGAGCACAGAATAACGTGTTGTGAGAGAGAAGTGTTGCCAAAAATTGCTTTTATTACTATTCCAGTGATGATACGGGTGTTACACAACAAAGAACAGTATTATTTATGCCTTTCCCCCTTTTTTTACTCTGATTGTAATAGTGGTCGTGTAATGTCTGATGAGTCCAATGCCTTCCCATTCACTCCTACAGTGAAGTAGTGCTCTTCTAATGTCTGGATATTGGCTAACATTAAGAGTTTAGGGATAAACACAAAAACAAATTCATCGACACATCAAAAATGCAAACACTATCCGTCTCTCACACACTCTGCCCGCAGAACCCACTCCAATGGTATTACTAATCATTGACGGCTATACTCTTTTGCCACTTAAGACAGTGCTCTTCTCTGGCCATAAACGAGCGAAAAGTGAAATGTGTGCGCCATTAGGAGCTCCTCTCCTCCGACGGATGGCTTTCCACAATAAATACGTTTTTGCACTCAAATGGTGTAAACATTGCATTAAAAGTGTTTCTCATTTAATGAAGAAAACAGTTTTCAACTCTTTTTTCTTATTATTATTTTCTCTAAAAAACTAGTTTTCTTCGCACAGAATAAGTGTCTTCAAAGCCAACCATAAGTTTTTCTCAAACGAATCAATAAAAATAAAGTTTTATTAAATTTAAGCGAAAAATATATAAAACATTTTATTTTATAATTCAAACTCTAATCTCACCATAAATTTGAAACTTTTTTCGTCATTTAATTAATTAAAACCAATTATAGCAACAAATTTGGATGAATTTCACTCTAAAAACATGCAAACAATTTACTCAAATGATGGCATTCCTATGGCATTCCAAAGCCATTCCCCAATTTATTTTATAGAGAGTGGAAAAAAAAATCTAATTTTAATTTGAAAAAAAAGAAAAACTAATTTAATCAAGATAATTGTCTTTATTTTCCAAATTCAATTCGCACAGCCTTTCTTAGGGACAGCACACTTTCATTTAGAGAAAAAGGTACTTAATTTATGGCTTAAGGTTTGGCTTCAATTTTCTTAACTCAAACTCGTTGTGTAATATTAGACCAAAACTAAAGGCAAGAATAAAAAAGTCCACTCAAAAGGTATTTGAAATAAAAGAGCATTTCTTCTCTTAAATGATATTAAACGCCAAAAGAGACGAAACAATAGTTCGCAAAACCCGTAATAATAGTAGTGATCAGAGCATAGAGTCTACCCTTAATTGGGATTTATATCCAGGAATCAAATTGAAGGGAAAGGGAGAGAGAGAGAGAGAGAGAGAGAGAGAGAGAGAGAGAGAGAGAGAGACTAAGCGACTCAGGGTCTACGCTGGGGTGACCAGCATAATTGAGCAAGATGCTTATTTAATGAGCTTGCTTAAAAGTCTAGCCAATAGAGCGAGAAGAGGAGCAGAACAAACAAATCTAATTTAGTATTACTTTTATCTACAAATTAGATCAAAGTCTTGGAAAGATGTTAAACAATTTTTTGCTAGTTCAAAAACATGGTAGATTTTTTTAAAGCCCAACCGGACTCATGTTGTGCTCTCGTCAATCGATAGCACAGCCGACGGAGAGGACAGACTTGGCGGGTGCTGTTGTCAGACGACAGGAGCAAAATAAAGATGAATGACATTCACAACACACAAATCGCTTGAAACGCTCAGAATAAGTAAAATAAAGAGCAACAGAACAGCACATCAGACAGTGAACAAAAAATGAGGATCGGATGGTTTTTTTTCTTCTCATTCTGTTCGCCTGTTTTACCAGAAAATTTTGCACGACTTTAGCCAACTTTTTTTTTTGCACTTCTCTCTGTTTTTAGGACCGACTCCTCTGTCTTCCAATCTATTCATTAGTCTTCAGGGAAACTAAATTAGAGGTCAAATAGAAAAACAAAACACAAAAAAAGTTAATAAATTTGAGACATATATTAAATGAGCTGATTATCAACTGATATCGGTTGAAGTATCAGGGTAAATCTTTTGAATACCTTGACATTGAAAATATTCGCCAGAAATACCTGAACAGCAAAACCTCACAACAAAAAGAAAGCCAAAGATTTTGATTAATAAATGAAGAAAAAAAATTGAATACATTTTTCACCAAAAAATGTTGTATTTTATTATTTTTCTTCTCATTTAATGTAAAATTTGATTAAAGCGTGAAATAAGTTATACTTTTTGTTTTGAGTACATCACTGATGAAGAAATGGCTTCCCTCTTATCTGACAATAATTAAACGCATATAATATAAAATAAGTAATAATTTTGTTATCATTTCATTCTGTGCTCTGATATAAATCGATCCCTCAATTCATTGAAACAATTTTTCTTCGAGTCTTTGATTGCAAAGTATTTGCGTTTAATATATAATAAGTAATCGATTTCTTCATCCAATCGAAGAGCAAAACTAAAACAAATTCAAACCAAAGATTAAAAATATAAAAAAAGAGATGAAAAATATATTCTAATATTTTTCTCGTATATAATAATTATTTCAAATCCTTATCCGATATTATTAATGATTTTAATGCGTGTGTTATATATAATCAAAAAATATTTTCATTGCTTTTCAATTCATGAAAACAAAAAAAATACATACTTTAAGTAATACTCAGTTAATAGTAATTCTGTTCTCTAATGCTGTGCTCTTTTCTGTAAATAATTTTCGAGTAGTTTTTCAAAACTGAAAAAAAATCTACACTTCGTATCGAAAAAGCGATTCAATACTTAAAACCAAAAAAATATTACATTTGAATCCCAACCCAAACAGGATTTGTAGTAAAAACTTGTTATAATATTTTTCAATACCTTTCCTCTCAGACGAATCACTCTTCCAAAAAAACCAATATTCAATGTCTGATCTAGGTAATACATGTCAACAAACGATATCCTCCTTTCTCTATACTACAGAACAGCTCAGAATAAGCATTGAAAATGAGATCCGATTTTTCTCATGAATTTCGATATCAGTTTGCAATCAATAAAAATATAGTAATTCTGTATTTGGTTTCCATTGTATTTAAATAGCAATCAATGCATTTGAAAACCAAATATTCACATAAGACTCACATAAGACTCATACGGATTGCCATAAAAAATATTATAAAATGAGAAAAACGTTTTTTCTCCGCACAACTGATATAATCATAACTTAGTTATTTTGAATCCGTTTTCTCAGACATTTCTCAAACATTTTCATTCTATTCAGTGCTGAGGAAAACATTGCATACAAATCAGAATAACTATACTTTACTTCACTTATTATTATTCTCTTTGAACTATAAATTGAAAGTTTCTTTTTTTCGTTCAATTCTCTCCTTTCATGTGCTCTGATCTGAGTCTTGATATACAATACCGACGACCCGTCCTATCAGTAGATGAGAGAGAAATCAAAATTCAATTTCTAATAAAAAGCGATATTATTATACAATGTTTGCATTTTGCCAGAGAAACGGGAAATGGACCAAGATTATATTCAATTTAGAAATAACATCTATCATTATTATTAGATATGAAATTGATTTCCAAACTTATTATGGCATTCAAATGGAAAGGAAAGGTAACAAAAAGAGAGCACAAAAAGCGTATCATTCAATACATGCATTAGATTTGCAAACAAATCAAATATATATTCAAATATCGATCAAAGAATCCAATCATTAGATAATTCAATATTTATTTAACAAAATATGTCTTTTGCTATACTCTTGCAAAGTTTGCAAACAATATTTTAATTTTCAAAATCAAATTATCGGATAATCTGTTCGCTTATATAATAAACTCATTTCAAAAATTATTGCAAACAAACAAAACATTCAAACAATAAATTTCTCGAATGAAAAATATGCGAAATATTTCCTCGCAATTAGTTTTCAATCCATTATTTTCTTGTTATTAATAAAGAAATTTCTTTCTTATTATTATTATGTTAATGAACTTGCAAAATTAAGTCCCTATTTTTCAATGAAGGCTTCTCTCTTAATAACCAGAACAACAGTAAGTCCTCATAAAACAAGACCTGAGCTCAAAGATTAAGCTTGCTTATTTTATTTGTTTGCTTGTTATTGATTTTTACTATCATTTATATTCCAGTATTTAATTTAATATAATATTAATAATATTATCCATGAATTTCTTAATCATAGAAGAAATTAATTTCAAAAATCAGTTTTTGTTCTTGCTCTTTCTAATAATGAATTTTACCCCTTTCCCTACCCCTCCAGAAATTAGACAGGGTGAAAATTATTGTACAGATTTTTTTCTGTTTATTTTCTTTATATTCTTTCAATTTATTAATAATTTATTATTTATTCTCCGCTCTGTCTATCGATTATGAAGACTGAGCGGACAGAATAACTACTGTTATAATGGAATGACTGCTAAATAAATGCAATTTTTATATAATTTTCTCTTCTCTTTAACTAATTTATCGATTGAACGGAAAAACTGGATATCAGTTAATAAAAAGCAGCGAAAAAAAGTGAACCCAAAAAATAAATAAATAAATAATTATTAAAATAATAATCAGACGATTGAGAGAAGAAAAATGATTAATCAGTCGTTCCTACGGATAGAGGAGACCAGAGTTGGAAAGGTATGCATAAAAATGTCTGTTTTTGCAGCAAATGAAGAAATTTATTGCATTTCCTCGAAGTATTGCCAACAAAAAAAAATGCCAAACGATTTAAGATAACAGTCCTCTCCTTTAAGAGGCCATTGAATTCTCAGATAATTTCCAATAAAAAAAGAGTACTTTTTTTCGGCCGAAACCCAGAAAAAGGTATTTAAGGAAAGAAACTAATGATTAAGAAAAACGGATTCCGAAAAAAAGAAGGAATTCCTCCGCAAATAAAAAATGGTCAGAATATCTAAAATTGTTTAACAGTCGATAACAACTAAAGGCTTCACTTCTGAGCAAATTAGGGCTCAAATTAAACTTATAATTTGTCGTCAAATGAGTAGTTCCCCAATAAGTGTGTGCTGAGCGGAACGGGAGAGAAAAAAAATTCTAATCTCTTTCCTTATAATACGTTTAACTATTCTTTAGATAAAATTCAATGGAAATACCGATGAGTTTTCATTCCGAGAGACAAAAGTCTTCCACCCATTCCTTTAGTGTTGACTTAATTCAGTTAAACATCGCTTTCTGACTATTGCTATGCCTATCGATAGCTCCGAATGAAAGGGAAAGGGATGAGAGAATGCGTTCATTCATTCGCTTGTAAGCAAATCATTGCTAACTTAATAATAAGCGCACAGAATAGCTAAAAGTGAGCCTAAATTCTTCTACTTTTTTTCATTCTGTTCTCTCTGTTGTCAGATGTATTGGACTTCCATCCCTTTCCTCTCATCCGTCAATGCATTTATCTATCGATAAAAAGAAGTGCAGACAACAAAAAAATAGTATATTTTATCCGAAAGACAAGAAATACATTACTTTTCTGTCTCTTATGTAATAAATATCTCTTTTTTTCCAACAGATTTGTAAACATTTGTTAGTAAACAATAAATTCGTTATTTATTCGCTTTTATTGTTTGTGTTATAACTTATAGTATCACTCATTGTATTCAATGATATGCCCACACATTAGACCAAACGAAAGACTGATTTTATTCTGTGCCAAATGAATCCGATGGCAAAAACGATGTGTTGAGGCAATGGTGTGGCCCATAGGCTGTAGCCATGCGTTACAACTGATATCAAACAGACAGTGAGAACAAGTCTTTTCAGACTTCATTCTGTTCGATATTATGTACTTTTGGACGAAAAAAAATGTCGAAACATTGGTTTATAATGTATTTCTTGCACAGCCCTCACTCTTACTCTTTTTATTTTCTCTCTCTCTCTCTCTCTCTCTCTCTCTCTCTCTCTCTCTCGACACTCTCCCACTCCTGCTATACATTTATACTTACATTTAGTGAAACATAACTATTATATAAAAGAAGACAAAAAAATCGATGAAATGACAGGACTCAGACTAACTGACACTCAATGGAAAGCCAGTCCTCAGTGAGTGGAGGAAAACCCCTAAATTGAAATAAAAGGGAATCGAAGAAAAAAATCACAGAAAATGTGTCTAAACATAGAGTGTGTCAATGAATGAGAAAATTGTGGAAAAACGCGTAACGAAAGTCAATTCCAGTTTATTGTTAGACAGGACTCAGAAAAAATAATTCTGAACTAACATTAAGTCAGACACACAATGAAGAGCACACCACCACCACTGATAAAGTTGGCCAAATTAAAGGTCTGGCACAACATGTTTTTGTGCAATTGAACGGAGGCTCTGAATGAAAATAACCAGGAGTGAGTCAGTGAGAAGAGAGGATGCTCCTAATCCAATAGGGCATACCGTTGGGGACACCCCTAATGAGTGCCAAAACAAATGACAAATTACCGAATTATTTATGTTTTGTTTACTCAGAATATATGCCATTCATTGCGATCACGAATGCAGTGCAAAGGGTTAGCACAGCCATAGAGTTGGTCAAAACCAATTTGACCATGGCCAAGCATAGTAATGATTAATCTTGGCACTACCTCACTAATAAGGCGCTGGTATTTGTGAGCCAATCTATAAATAATATTCTCGATTCAATTAATACAATATTTATGATATAATTCAATGAATCATTAGAACAGAGGCTCCAGTATTTCACTCTTGGTTATACACCCGGAGCTCTACTGCTGTTAATAACCAGATCACTGATGACCAGAAACAGAGAGCACAGGGCTATCACATCAGCGCTTTCTCACAACAAATATCTAACGACATGACCAGAAAAGTTGATGAAGAATAAGAAGAATATGAAGAATAAGCACAAGAATTAGCCGAAAAAAGCACAGCACATATTGTATGCAGTGGTCAAGTGAGCAGAAAGAAAATGCGTTCCTCATTTGAGGCCTGTCCACTATTTTTTTATGATCGCAACTAACAAACCTCTAACTAAAGACAACAAACAATTTATATGAACAGCAAAATACACACTAAATATATGCGCGACTTTGCGCTGACATCCGCACAACCATTGAATACAATTGACTGCACAACCATTGACTGCACTCTTCTTCTAATCAATCAATTGTTTTGCAATTTATTTGTTTTTATTGGACGACAACAACGAACAGAATGAAAAAAAAATGCTATTCAATGAAAATTTATTGCTTGTAATTATGGCTCGTCTTCCTTATTAACACCAATTATTCTCAATTAAGTTTTACTTCTTATTCTGTGCGATATTCTGTGCTCTATTGTCCAACAATGAACTAAAGCGATGGATAGTCGCCAATCGGATAACAAATTCAGAGCTCAACCAATAAAACACTATTAAACAGAATTTATTACTAATAAAAATCAGAATCTCTTTAATTTCTGTTCATTCTGTGCATTCCTAATCAGCTGTGCTGAGCGCTCAGGCCTTTCTTCATTTGCAATCGAGTTGAGAGGACTGGTATATCGAACAGTGTGTGCAATCGATATCACAAAAAGAGACGGCACTCTCTTTGCCTAATAATAAACCAAAAGACAAACGCATATCAAAAGTCTGTTCAAATGTATTGCGATTTCAATGTATTTTTCATTTTATATGCAATATATTTGTCGACAAAAATTTTCATACGAAATATCTATGAGAAAGACAATGATGTGCTCCCATTAAACCGTACTCTCAGTTAAGAAATGCTATCCATTTACAGTGTTTTTATATTTTAATGCGACCTATTTTGTTCTTGCTAAAAGTTTAGCAAGTAATATTTTATAAATAATGTTGTATAACTAATTAAATATTCTTTTAAAGCTCGAATACACATTAATTTAACAAGGAACATTTTATAAATTTAATTAATTTATAGAAATTTAGATTAAATATTGAATAAAATTGAAAAAATCGCTGAATTTGTGAA
>JAQGCQ010000431.1:0-14520 GCA_034699945.1 Chamobates pusillus
GCAGCGCAGGTTATAAATTGAAGATAAAAATAACATTAGTTTGTATGAGATATCAATTATCAATATTTCGAACAAATATTTAAACAACTTTTACCTCTCTCTCTATCTCTGGATAAAACTGTTCTAAAACTGCCTACATTTGCCTAATTTTTACTAGATCCATTTCTAACTCCTAAAATGTATTTTTCTATTCCCATTCTTCCCTATTTTTGACATACAAAACGTCGGCTCAACTCTTTTTGATTCTTAAGAAAGTAATTCATTTTAAGGATTAAATATAACTTCAAAACGCCTTTCATTATCCGAAGAAATGAAATTATTTCGAATTTAGAATATTTTTCTGTTTCAACTTTTTCTTCTTTTCTGTTGAACATTGTTGTTATCCTGATCATTGATCAATTCTCATCAATCACTCCTGTTCAATTCTTAGCCATTAAAAAAAGTGCTGAAAGCATTAGCTCTAAAGAGAATCCGGTATTGAATAATGATATCAGAAGAGCTCCGGTATATATCCACTCAAAACTGGAACAAAACATCAAAACACAAGAAATTGATGATCCTATCGATAAAGTCAAACACAAAACAACTTTATTCGGTTTCACAGACTTCACCACAACTATTAATAATGTTGAAGTCGTGTTTATGCCGACCACTAAACTTGTTGACCAAAATCAGAGACTTCTCAATAGTGTTAGACTTGCATTCAATTCAAAGCCAACAATTGATGTCAACTTCAATATAAAAACAAAGCAAACTTTTAATTCATTTTTGATATCCTCTTCAAAAACATCTGAGAGTTTGATCACTGAATCAAATGTAATTCGAGTGACAAAAACACAAACATTACAATCGATATCGAAATCTCCATTTATGCCAAATGTTCGAAGAAATCGACACAAAAATAGGAAAGAAGAAGAATTAGAGACAAATGAACCGGTCTATAAAAGCAGTCAATCTAATGTTGTAAACCCAACACAAGATTCAAATAACATATCCTCTCGTGTGAGTCAATCATCATTGAGCTCATCAGTTGAGAATGAGGTCATTCCTTCTCTACAGTCTTCAATGATTGAAGTCTCTCCAACTTCGACAAATGATGAGTTCACTCTTCCCACCGGACTTCTCAGTACAATTACAGGTACTCATGAGATGGAGGGTTCTGTCACAGAGTGGACCACATCAGTAATCGGTACATATATTAAAGGAACGTACGCTCATATATTACAGAGTACTTCCAGTATATATCCGAAGTCTAATTATAATGAATGGAACGATAAATTAGAACCGACTCTAACTTCACAACAAATTCTAACGGATGTCAACAAAAAGTCTTTAAATATGAATTATGTAATGAATGACTTGACCAGAGAACACAGTCCTATACAATCGACCCCTATATCTGAATTGAATGATTTATCCATTTCCCCGACTCGGGTCACTATTACGAGTGGTTTTATATTACCGACTCTGCAATCAATTAAAGCTCCGGAAGTGACTCAAAGTATATCTAATAAAGAGTTGAATCGCAAAGTTCTCAATACTTATTATACGACAAATACTTTTTATACGACTCTTGTAAAGAATGGCCAGACATATGTGAACAGTAATATGGAAACCTCTTCTAATGTGGTGTTGGAGACTGTAAACGACAGACATAAAGTGATGCCCACCCGTCCCGTTACTACTTATTACACAACGTATACTTATTTTACGACTTTCCGAAAGGGAGAGACAGAATTTGTCAAAAGTAGAGAAGAGATCGTTACGAATATAATGTCAAACACCGATGATTTGTCGCTCAGGGATGTCAATACAGATTCTGTTGGGATAATAGCCTCTGATTTGAATTTTAATTCAATTAATTCAGAGACGGAATCTTTGAGCTCTAAAAAGAGAGATATTATTTCGTTGATTAGCTCTTCTAAGATTGAGGACAACCTTAACCCTACATTGACTAAAGAATTGAAGTCAGATTTGACTACATTAACATATTTTACAACTTTTTTCAAAGAAGGGAAGCCTAGCGTTAAGACCAGAAAAATACTTATAAGCAAAACATTAGACAGCAATCAAATATCGGAAAACCTGAATGAAGTGCCGCTTTTAGAGTCTAGTTATGCCAATAAGGCTTTGCAATCGACGGTCACGACTCCTTATACAACTCCTTTGGATGAATCACTAATTAGTAGTTTGAATATTGGAGACCTGTTATCGGGTTTGGCCGTTCCCATAACACACTACACAACATTCACATACTATACGACATTCTTCCAAGAGCAAACATCTTCTGTTATATCGCGAACACACGTCGTATCCGATATAAAAACCGGAACAATTAATTTGGGTCTCAAGTCTTTGATGCCTTCCATGAGTACAACTGTTCAAAATACAGAACTGTTCTCCAATATTAATACAAATAATTTTGAGTCAAAACAAGTGGATTCAGATTCCGATCCACTGATAGCTGCCGGCGCTGAAAATAGGCCAATAGTAATAACACCTGTAACTCGTCTGACAACAACCACTTATTTCACAACTCTGTTAATTCCTGGCCGAGACTCTACTGTAATCTCAAGCACACAGGTGCTCTCCGATATATTTATTCCGGAACCCAGTGACGTATTACCTGTGCCAATCTCAGCTCCATATCTTGGCTACCGTTATCTCGACCCCTCTATGACTGAGAGACACGAAGGAGTGGTAATTCATTCTACAATTGATGATAGAGTGCTGTCCACTCGAATTAATGATAAGCCAGAAACAGTTTACACGACCTTTACTTATATAACCACAAGATTTGCGGACGGCTTTCCAGTTATAGATACAAGTTATGAGACTTTCAGTAATGTTATCACAAAAACAATAACTGTTCCACAATTTGGAAGCAGTCCTTCAGTTAATCGAAATTTAGAGGACTTGAATTCTCGAACACTTCGAACGACTTTCACTTTTGAAAACACCCGATTCACTGACGGAACTGCTATTGTCGACCAAAGCAAACAAATATTTTCAAATGTAGTCTCCGCCCCAATAACAGAAACTCATTCCTCAGAAATTATGCCCTCCCGAACAAGAATTGTTGTAACAAGAACAAGATCCTTGGGCAATGGAGGACCACCAGCAATACCCGGTTCGAGACGTCCAGTTGTAATAGTGAGGAGACGTCCTGAAGATTCAAGACTTAATACTCCTCATAGAGATTCTGGGCATTTAAGAAGTGATAATAGAGAGGAAAGGGAGGGTATTGAACCACATATAAGAATAGTACCAAAGGAGGAACCAACCGCTCATTTGCATCATTTCGATCGTTTCGACAATTCTGATGACGCCATCAGAAGATTCCCGAAAGTGACTCCAACTCCGGTCACTTTCTATACGACTTATACATACTTTACAACTGAACTCTCAGATGGAAAACCAATCGTCAAAAGTAGAGAACAAATGTTCAGTACTGTTATTACCGGTAAAGTATTACCGACGAGGACTTTGCCCGTGGCTTCAGTTCGACATAAAAGAAGTGCAATTTTTAACCAAAATGAGAGCAAAGATATCGATAACAATCAGGATTTGGATGAAAATAAACACTTATCGGAAATGAAAGACATTTTAATTGAATCAAACGATTCGAATGTCAATGATTTGACTGAAGATTCAAATTCTCATCGAATCAATGATGACATCCAAAGTAGTCTTAGACACGAAACTGATAAAAATGAAAACCATAGAAAAGTAGGGATTATTTCGGAAAATACAGAAATAAAAGGATCGCAAACATTGATTACTGAAATATACGGTACTTTTATTAATGACTTTTACGCTCAGTTCGCAGTCACCCGAACTATACTCGACTCAAATCCTACTGAAAATAGTGTTAAAACCACAGAAGAAGTCATTCCACTCTATGTATCCACTCAGTCGTTGAGCCATCAAACAGATGGTCTCAATTCAACTGAAAACGATGTCTCTCAACAAATGGAGTCGGTTTCAGTTCCCGAACTCAGCTCATCATTGAGTTGGTTATCGATCGTTGAATTGTCTCCAAGCGATCAAAACATTAGAAATACAATTATATCGTCTTTTGGACCGCAATCGCAAACAATAGAGTTTGAGAGTAGAGTTCAAACAATTTCAAGTTCTGAACAAAAAATGAGCGAAAATCCTGTTTTGTCCTCAAATATATTCGCCACCGGATTGTTGTCATCAAATGTGGAGACAACTGTTAATCAAAATAAGACAACTTTAATAACAAGTGAAGTGTTCGGTACGTATATTAACGGCATTTACGCACATTTAGCCAAATCGAGAACTCAGGTTCTCTCTAATACTCCAACTTCTTTGAAAACTTCACCCGAAACTACTCTGACCCCCACTTCTACTGACACTAACAATATTCTGATGCCATCGGTTGTTGTCTCAATCTCTTCCAATAACACCAATAACCAAAGCGCTATACTCTCGCAAACGTCATCCTTATTATTGAATGAGAAGACCGTTCAAAAGGACACGTCTTCACTAATTATCAGTTCTACAAATGTTAGAACTTTGACACAAAACGGCATAACTCACACTTTAAGCACACATATTAATGACAATAAGACAACAATATATACAACTAATATTCTGACCACAAGTATAAACGGGCTGTTGGCCCATATTGGACATGTCAATTCTACTGTAATTGAGCCCTGGAGTCAACTTCCAGGACTGGCTTTTGCAGTGACTTCAACTCAAACTTTAGATAATAGCATAACATTACACACAACTGAGTTCTACACAACAAAAATCAATGGATTTATTGCTCACTACTCTCGAAGTACTTCTAATATAATGGAAACTTTGACCGCAAATGAAGGCAACTCTGAATTGAGTCAATCATCAAATAACTCAACCCTTAACGACAATAACATCGAATCCTCCATCGATTCTTTAAACAATGCCTCAACAGAATCTGACAAAACAAAAAGTACCCGTCCTTTTATACATTTTCCAACTCCGGTCAGATTTCTTTTCTCATCAAAAATGACGTCCACATCAGCCCCGGTATCACTCATTATAATCACATCAACACTAACTCAAGATATGAGTTCCACAGAAATTCCATTGAATAACATATTAGACAACAAATATTCCAATGATTACGACAATCAAGAATATTATGACGAAACGGCCGAACGGGAGGAACACACCCCTCGAAGTAGACCAATCAGAGAAAAAGACTCGCAGCCTATACTTGAATATGATTACGAAGAAGTGGAGTCTTCAGAACCAGTGATAGAGCCGTCCAAACCCGCACACATTATTCCATATCGAGGGGCCGCTCATCAAAGAAATCCGACCCCATATCAGGCTCCAACTCCTCCGCGAAACTCAGGGCGACAAACACTTTCCAGACAAGCAAATACACAAAATGCCCGTAGAGTACAAGGATGGGGACAGAGAGTAGGAGCAGTTCCACAAGAAAATAGCAGAGATTATCCAATCGAAACTGAAAATGACTTTGAAGAAGCTCCCCGTCAAGTTGTCACACCTCCACCTCAAAACAGACAGCTTTCGAATCCTGGAGTCGTTCGGATGAGACGTCCAACGAGTAGAGTGCAGATCGCACCCACCCGTCCTCTCAATAATTATGATCAAACTCCTGATTACAGAACAGTTAACAGAGAAAACAGACAACAGGAAGACTATAATCAAAATAATAATCAAAATAATAATAGATTTGATTCGAACGCAAACAGAAATAATAATCGAAGACAACCACAGATTAACCCAAACAACAGATTTACTACAAGACGTAGAATAAGTACAACTCCTTCGCCCAGAACTCATCCGGTTTTACCCAATAGAAATGTGCGTTTAAACCGTAGATATAGCGGTCGTCCCCGACTCACTACCACTACAGCCACTCCAATCAGAGAATATTCCGATGAATCGACTCGTTATAGGAATGAAGACTACAATACAGACAGAAGAAGACCTCAACAAAGACCAAGAAATCAAAAGAAAACAGTTTTATATCTGAATAATAATAATAATAACAATAATAATCCTTCGAATCCTTCGACTTATTCTGAGGAATATTATTCTCCGACAAGTGATGTAATAATAACCCCAGAATTGCCTAAAACTCCGGTAACGGTCACATCGATAGTAACGACAGTCAAATCAATTCCCATTTTTCACGGCTTTAAGACTTCTTATGCGACTCTAACGACGACAACATTGAGTTCGAGTGTCATTCAAGCGGATCAATACCAGACTTCAGTCAATCCTATCAACGGATTAACTAAAAGTCTATTCACTGAATTTCGCGATACTTTAGAGCCGACAAAAGTCACTGAAGTTCTGATAACGACTTCAGTTATATCTGAGACTAAATTGATTCCAATTAAGATCGGATACAATACTCGAACTCTAACTAAAACAGATATCAAAACATTGACATTACTTACCACACAAGTGGTGGCGGTGCCGGCTCCAGTCTTATTTCCTGGACAGCCGGCGTTGGGGGTGGCGGCAGGTCTATCCTATTCGCTTTTTACTACTACCAACTCTTTTATAACAACTCAAACTCTGACCACTACTACTGTACTCTCTTTGTCAGTACGCGATGAGATTATTCTGAGTACTCTTACACTCACTTCTCTAACTGAGTCGACGGTCACCTCAATCCAAACGATATCTGTCCCGTTCACAAAAGCGCTTCCAAATCCACCTCCCATTACAACTTTGTTAACTCTAACTCTGACCGGTGACGGCGGAGATATAACAGAATTGGTTACTGCGGTCACAGTTCCTATTCAACCAGTGTTTCATACAAAAGTTGAAAGGGATGTTAAGGCAACCCGTAGTGGCAGTCCTCTAATGCAGCAAACAGTCATGACTTCTGACACTTTTGATTACATTTCCGCCTCATTCCAAACTGTTGACCAAATTATTCCAACTTTTGATCCATTATTTATTTCAACCATTTTTAAAGGTTCCGAAACTGAGATATATGAGGCCAGCGCTACACTCGTCGACAACCGACAAAAGGAGGAATTCCACAAAAACAAGAAGAAAGCCTTCAAAAATAAATATGAGACCACTTTTAAGAAAAGAAAATTACAACAATTTGTAGGAAACGACAACTCTTATAGATATCCGTTCAGAGCTATCGACTACTCAACTGTTAATGTCAGGCCTCAGACAATCAGTCTTACGGTCGACCAAAACGAGCCGATACCTGATTTCCTTGGTTACGATAGTCCCAGATTTCAACCACAACCTCAGTCTGATCAATTTCTTCCACAACCTGTTCCACAGCCAGTGAATCAAAGGAATCCAAATACAAGACAGCCGTCCTTTCAAAGAATCAGAATCAATAAGCCATTACCACAGACTTTATCACTCGCTCCGACCACACAATCGCCTTTCTCTTCAGCAAATGAGGGCTCATCGCTTAGGTTTCAGCGGGTTATTGGTTTGGATCGTTTACCAGAAACAAGCGCTCCCCTCATTTCAACACCAGTGAGGCTCACAACTCAGGGAGGATTCAGAAGAGTTCCTGTATTTAATAATCAAATCCATTCCCTTTCAATACTGAAACCCCCGATAATAGAGCCCACCATAACTGACGTTTACGCCACTTCTATTCTTTTGTCGCCCACATTTGGACCGTCGATAGAGGATCAAAGACAACCTACTTTTAGAAGAGTTAGACCAATACAAACACAACCCCAGAATGTGCCGAATGCCCGAAGAATTAAACCTAAGGTTAAGGTATCTTCAAGAAGACCTATTTCAACAGCTTTGCCCACAACTATTCGGGTCAGTTCTGTTGAGGTTCCTTTCCTTCCAATGAGTGATGCCTTCGATATTTCTCGAAGAGGTCCAATCACTAGAAAACCTGTTCTAGAAAATGATGGAACACCACATTCACCTTTAGTAATATCCTCCAGAGTAAGGCAGACAACGCCGGTGTCAGAAATAGTAACAGATTCTCCGCGAAGAATAGTGAGAATTAGAAGACCGAACGGTTCGACAGACAAAAAGAGACTGTCGTTACCCAAAAACCCTCAATCTCTAAGCAATGAGCTGCAGGCCAGAGGACCCGTTCCAGCCCGCGATGACGAGCCAGCAAAGAATAATGCATTGGACAGCGATGACTTTGTCTTCAATGCCAATTATGGCACCAGGAACAATGAAAAATCAAATGAAATCCATACCCCAACCCTTCCATTAACTTATTTTACAACATTTACTTATTTAACGACAGTAGTAAGAGGTCAGCACACTGCTCACCTAAGTAGGGAATCCATAACATCAACGGTGACCACTGAAGCCTTGGATAAAACAATTGTCGATTTGATACAAAATAGCGAAGGAGTTCTGAATCCAACAAAAGTTGTGGATTTGGGAACCAAAACAAGAGGAGTGACCACTACTATCGTTAACTTAGTTTCGAGGATCAAAATATTTAACGAAGACTTATATAAAGTCATTCATTCGACTAAACCCCTACCAAAAGAGATAAAAACCGAAAGCAAAGTCGAACCAATTCAGTCCAGTGCTGTTTTCAGCCGACAACAAATTAGACCCACCAGTGCTGTGAGACAGCCTTCCATTGAAAGTAAATCGATTACAAATAACTTTAAAATAGAAGAATTGGAGACAAAAGCGAAGAAACAAATAACTTATTATACATATTATTATACATTATATGATAAACTCAACACTAAATATAGCACTCGAGCAGAAGTGGTCACATCTGAAGTCTTACCGAATGGCATATCAACTCTCAAATTAGACTCAACCATCAATTCAGATGGTTTGTTGAGTATTGGGTCGGGGGCTGAGACAGTTCATTTAGGATCCAGAGAGTTAGGAGGACTGACCACAGAAGTTAATTTGGCGCTCAATACTTATCTTAAATTTGATGACATAACCAACGCGGGTATTGAGCCTTCAGCTACCCTTTCACCTGTTTTAGCCAGTTCTTCAGAGGTACCAGCTACCACTGCAACTACAGCTTCAGAAGAGCATGCGACTACCTCTTTATTGAGCGGTTCCTTCTCGACTTTTGCCACTTCAGATCAGGTATCGGGTATATCGACGCCAACCATTCCATTAGAAACTGAGACTCAATTACATTCGAGTCATACCCGAAAACCCTTAAAAATGATGAGTTCTGCTGTTGTTATCAGAGATCCGTTGAGATCTAAGTTCGATGCATTCAATGCCAGACCAGGAGTTAGGGTTAGAGTGAAACCAATGACAGACACCAACAGACCAATTGTTTCGTCGTCTGAAACAGTTTTGGAGTCCTCACAAACTATTACAGAATCACTCAAATCAAGTGAATTAGAGGTCGCGCCCACACCTTCTTTGGATCATTCACTCGAGAGCTCAACAGAAGAGGTAACGCCTTCAAAGAAGAAGATAGCCGTTACCCTCAGGCGCCCATTCGGAGGAATCAGTCGACTTTCCACACGAAGACCACAAAGAGTTTCAGTTTCGACTAAACCTCGATTTGTTGTCGTCACCAGAACTGGTCCATTAGCCCCTGTCCAGTCAACTGCTAGGGTTAAGATAAGCAGTCGAGTCTTTAAATCTCCAGTGGTTAGCCTTGAAGTTACGTCATCGCCGACCATCGAAAAGATTGAACCGACCACTACTGTCAATGAAAAGGGAGAAACTCTTAAATTGGAGGTCACAACAGTTCCCGTAATTTTTGGTTTGGATACAAGTTATAGAACTGTGACACTGACTTCAACCATCTCTTCTACCGCTCCATTACCTTCAGTGACAACATTATTGGAGACGACAACACATACCGTTCCATTTACTGTCGGCGATCATACAATATATACAACATTAGAGGAAACCAATTCAAGAGTTGTGACCCAAACATTTGATAGCGTGGATCCATCGGACGCCGCCCGCGCCAACAGATTCATGAAAGTATCCAATGGGGTGACACTCATCGTTGGGGATAACGTCGCTGCAAATAGAACTCCTACTTCAGCGGTCACTCTTCAGCCCACTTTAGTTACCGGAGCAGCAGTTCATATGAAAGATGGCATTAAATCCGATTCAAAATCTTCTTCAGAAGTAACTGAAACCACACTTTTCGATACTCGAACTCTGTTCACAACATTCACATACTTCACGACATTCTATACGGAAGACACTTCAGTCATATCGAGCTCTGAGCAAACCGTTTCAAATGTGGTAACGATTCCAATCACTGAAATCGCTCCGACATCTTCCTATGACACCACTCCGTCTGTTATTTACGAAACATCAGAGAAGATACGAACGGAAACCGTTTATTCGACGTATACTTATTTCGCTACTCTTTTCAATGGCAGCACTTCTACTATCACTCCTTTGGAAGAAATTAAAACCGATTACTACACACTAAGAGAACCAATAACTGTTACCCGAACAATTAGTCCCACCTCAACAGCTCAGGCATCTCTGATGACTAGGACCTACTTCACGACATACACCAATTTAGTGACATTTTTCCAGAACAACAAACCGGTCACTTCCACAATAGAAGAAACGGTGAGCAGTGAAGTTGTATTTACTGTCCAGCCTTCAGATACCAGAGGTTATAGCAGTAGTTCGAGTGAAGTTCGAGCGACGCCGGCATTAGAATCGCCAGTTTTGAGGACTCGAAGCACTTACACAACTCTCACGCATTACATCACACTCTTTAGTGGTTCCCAAACCATTCTCTCATCTATAGAAGAGGTCAGTCCAACAGTGGTAACAGAAACAGTTGGACAGACACAGTCTACCACTGATGTGATGCCAAATATTCGGTTCACTCAACCCTCACAAAGTCCAACCAAACAATCAAAAGACTTGTTATCAGCTTTTGTTCAAAGTATTAGTACTCTCTTCACAACTCACACATATTTTACAACATTATTCAGTGGAACGACTTCTTCTATTATAAGTCGAAAACAGACTACTTCTTCATTAGTCACACTATATGTCCCGCAATCAGTTGCTCTTCAAACAACTCAAATACCCTCCGAATATTCGATTGAAGCCACACCTACTCTGGACAGCGGTCTTATGACTGATTCAAAATGGAGTTCAATTCGATCGATTCAACCGTCACTAAGAATTGATAGCAGTAGTTATGAAGTCATTGATTCCAGTATTATATCGAAGGTCTTCGAAGACCTCCGAAGCTCTGAAGGTTTAACAGAAGAGCAGATATCATCAGTAGTAGCAGAAGTAGGCGCTTCCACTACAGTAATTGATGGATCGACTGTAGTTTTCTTCACTAATTTTATACTTCCATCGAATGTCGGCGACGATACTATGGTCTCCACCGATACCAACAACGGAGCCAAAGGACCCGCCGGTGGTTTTGTCAGTTCACTACTGATTAACGCAGACATGTCTTTACTTAACGATCTTTTGGCCTCAAGAATATCGTCAGTCAGAAGTGGAAGCACTGTTTCACCCATTTATGTGACCCCACACTTATCTGAATCAGGTTCTGAAGCGACAGCTATCAAACCCGGGGCTGTATATGAATTGAGTGACTTATTGGACGGCGCAAATCTGGCCGGAAATATCGGTGAAGCCATTAAGGATATCGTTCATATTTTGGCGAAGGCTCCCAAAGGGAAGAATGGCACTCAAGAAGTTGACCGGAAAGAAATGCCGCCCCGAGAGGGTATAGCATTCAGTAATTCCCAGGAACCGGTATATATACCATTAGGTGCCGTAAATAAACCCAGTTTTGAAGAAAACAAAGAACCTCATCGTCAGGACACTAATAACAGAAGAGTTCAGATGGTTCCTTCCAGTACTATAGGTTTGGATGGATTAACTACCTTGGTTCCTTATCTTAACTCTAGAGGAGTGTTAGTCGAGCCTTCTATCGACTCATCTCAACGATTGTCGGGTGAAAATCAAAGACCGACTCCTTTATTGTCATCTAAAGTGATTAAATCAACACATTTACCGAAAGGAGCGATAAGTCGGGTATCTTCAGGAGCGACCACTATATTCTTTACGGACACCACACAAAATGGAGCCAAAATGCCCTCATTTGTTGACTCAAACGCTCCGATAGAGTCCACAAAATATGTGACGAGTGTTGAGAGCTCTATAAGAACTCTGACTCTGACCACAACTAAGGTATCAAATATTGCAGACCGAAAGTCAGTCACAACTAATGCCATGATTTTAATCATTATTATAATTATAGGTTTATTATACTCGTGACTCTCCATTGACGATAACGTCAGTGCTGACGACTACCATTCCTCCCCGAACTTTTGTGTCGACAATAATCGGTTCGCGCACTATTTTGGGGGTTTCCGGAGAATCACAAACTGAAAGCATAGTTCCCACACAAGTAGTCAAAGCAAATACGGTTTCAGAGACCAAACTACCCCATCATAGGCCGACCCGAAAGCCTGGAAGCGGACCGTTTAGAGCTCCCACTCGAGCGCCAGAAACTCCAAAACAATTCAAAACATCAGCGCCCAGACCTCGGGTACCATATAAACCACCCCCACCTTCTCAACCTCCGATTCTTAGTGGAGTAAATGAGAGTCCATTTGTTCCAAATAAGAGACCAACTGCAGCACCGACACCAAAAACAACAACCCGTCCCAGTATTTTAGACATCGATCAGTGCAAACCCGGATGTAATGCCGCCAACAAAGAGATTTGCAAAGAGACGGACGGAAAGTATAGGTGTGACTGCAGGCAAGGCTTCATCAGAAAGAATGACGATCTTATCTGTCAGGGTATGACTCTACTTAACATTTGTTTAAAATAAAGTACTTATGCCTTCCCTCTTATGTTACAGAACTGCAGAATTATGTGGTCGTCGTTCGGGTTATGAAAGTCGGAGAATCAGAGGTCACGTGGTTTTCACAATTCGCTAACAATAGTTCCGATGAATATAAGAATTTGGCGAAAATGGCTAAAAGACAAGTAGACACCGCTTATATGGGAACAGATGTTAAAGAAAGCTATGTCGGCGCCGATGTCTTCGGTATTGATAAAGTATCCGACGGTGGAAATGGTGTTTTAGTTAATTTAACCGTTAGATTAACCAAAAGAAATAATTTGGACGAAGATATACTTCGCGATACTTTAGTGAAGAAATTGGAACAGAACTCTGAAATACTACCGGATCCACAATCTGTGTTCTCAGATGTCGAAGAAGTCATTGATTTCGATGAATGCAGTTCTGAAGAACATAACGATTGCGCGGCTTCTGCCCGATGTATAAACGAACCTGGCACATATAGATGTGAATGCCTTAATGGATATCCAGATTTGGATGTCTCTCTTCCCGGAAGGGTTTGCGCCTCAGAGATCAAAGGCTGTGAGTTCTGTCACGGAAGGGGTGACTGTATTCGAGACGATTCCGGACAAAGCAATTCATGTAAATGTCATCGAATGTATCTAGGTCGACGCTGCGAGATAAATGGTCTTCGTAAGTACCTGTCCTTTTGTTTTATAATTACAGTTCATTTAGTGATTGGCTCTCAATTAAGTTCAATTCAAACACATCTCTACTTCTCGTTTGTTACCAATTTTAGGCCTAAAATTAGGCAAATCTTAATTAATGGCTTCAAAAATGACAGCAAATTATTTAATATTTATGTCAAAAAATATTTCTTTGTTTGAATTAATTAAAGGCATATATTTTAAGCCTACGATCACGCGATTAAAGTCTTAATTAGCATTATTTAAAGCATTCAAAATTTTGATGAGATTTGATCCAAATATAAATAATTTATTATTTCATAATTAGAATGCAAAGTGTGAAAACACGACACAAATAATGCCTAGAGCATTTACACCTTATATTCATGTTTATGTTGGAAGCAAATCGAATCTATATATAATTTGTTGTCTATCAGTGCATCTCAAATGACGTGTGACTCTCACGGAATTGTTGTTCAATAATTCAATTAAATAACTAAATAGCGATGTTTTTGACAGCATTTGATAAAAATATAATAAAATGTCATCTCTTTTGAGATAATATTTGAGAACATTTAAAAAATATTCTAAAAATGAATTGACGTTTAAATTCGTGCAAAATGTAATGAAATCATTTTATAGAATCTGCAGAATCACAGAATATCTGATGTCTGCCCACTCACTCATTCACTTTAAATGAAATTTGATATCAAATTAACAATTTTTTAAATCTTTTGATATAAATATAACACAAATATTTTCAATTAAATTAAAATACGGAAGATTTAGAATCAATCTTTTAGAATGAAATTTGAGATTTTTCAAATTGATCATTTAATCTACTTTTTTTATGTGGAAAAATTTGAAATTTGATTTTTTAAGACAGAATTTCAATGATTCAAAGAAATACAATTCTTTTCAATTTTGATTTATCATATTTTTTTGACCACATTTTATGTTATTAGACTTAAACCAAATATGAAACCAATTTTTATTTCAATTTTCATATTAATAGATACGAAACACTTTTTAAAATAATTTAAAGTTGAAATAAGTTAATAAAAA
>JAQGCQ010000432.1:0-14517 GCA_034699945.1 Chamobates pusillus
TTTCAATAAGAAAATCAATAAAATTGGTCAGAACTGTCTGTACTGAAAGATCTGCAACAACTGTCCTTAACTTCCTTTAACACATGTATATATCTGAAGATTAGTGCTCAACGGTCAGCCAATAGGACATGCAGGTCAGGGATGGCCGTTGGCTTAATCTGTTTAATCGGATTAGGTGTTAAGGACTAGTTCTACGAATTTATATATTTAGATATATTTCTATTTTAGTGATTGTTTTGACCAATAAGTAGAATATGATTAAAATGCAAAGAATGTCTTATTGGTCAAGAATAACGGAACTGAAGAATGTGTCCAATTGGACGGAATTAACATCAATGATAATAATAATTGTAATTATGATTAATACAAATGATTAAAGAAAAGAAAATAATTGACAAATAATTTGAGTCATAATTAATAATAATTAGAATAAACAATTAAATGATTGACATTAGCGGTGATAATAGTCCGCGAAAGTGGCCACCGTTGCAGGTCTAAAATGAATGAAGTCTAATGTCGTAACATTTCTATAATTAGAAGCGTCTGATCTGATAAAGCGATTGCTTGCACCCAATCCAACACAAAGAGCCACTATTATAGACATCTGCACTGATTTGTGGGTAAATCAGGGATTTGAACACTCCTTACTTCAGGTGGCAGAAGATATGGCAAACCTGACTCCTGTGAGACTAGAAATTCTATTGGCATTGGCACCCGTCTCGCCATCCGCTGACAAGACTGTCACAAATCCATTCGAGTCAACAGATGTGAAGAACCAAAATCAGGAACCAACTGATCAGACAATAGATAATACCGTAAATTCAGAGCAATCGATGAATGATATGAATGAAACTGTAAACACTTCAAAGAAAAGAGTGGCCAACCCTTCTTTTGATAAGAGTCTCACTGCCATCACTACTCAGACACCAAAGAAAAAGAAATCTAAAAATGGGTCCAATTCTGTGACCGAACAAAATAATGATAAACTCATAGATAATGAGGAAAACAAAAGTGACAAAAATGACAATAAAAGTGTCGTTCAAATGTCTGACGATTCAAATTGTGATAAATTAGATTCAAATGAAATCAAATCGAGTCAACAAAATGAGAATAAAACAGATTATGTTATAATCGACAACAAAAATGAGACAAATAATGATTGCGATTCTTTAACAACAACTGAAGACAATGTTTGTCATCAATCAGTGGAAGAGTCGACACATTCGACAGAAGTCACTGACAAACCGATGAATGAAATCATAACTGAAGACAAACAAAAGGAAATATTAGTGACAAAAGAAACTGATATCAAACAAAATGAAAGCAAAGAACTATTGACTCAACAAAAAGAGACTAAAGAAGAAAATTGCGAACAAATTGAAAATTCTTCGCAAATCATTGAAAGCCCCAAAGAATGTGATGACTCACACATTGAACTCAAAGAGGAGACAACAATTGCTGAACAGTCGGAAGAAATAAAAAATGAAACCAAAGATCAACTAAAAGACGAAGAAAAGAAAAAGTCAAAACCTGAGAGAAGATTAAGTGCTAAAAGACCCGGAAGATTATCGATTCCTAATTTATGGAATAAAAGCGTTGATTTGATTGACGAACAGTTGAAAGCAGAGAAAGTATCTAAAAATCAAACGTTGGATACAAAGGGAGAGCGTAAAGTGCCGTTCATTCCCGTCGGGTTTCGAGTTTCGGACGCAAAGCGAGCGTTTGAACGGCGCTGTTCTGTTCCCGCAAATAATTTACTTCATTCGATCTCATCCTTCAATAGAATCAAAGACTCGCAAAATATTGAAACCGAAGAAAAGAAAATATCGAAATCCAAACCAAGAACTCCTAAATTAAGCACAAGAAGTATGAGTCTCAATGAAATGCTTGATTCACCCAAAAAGGTCCAAGAGCTCAATGACATACTCAAGAGTAAAGAGGAAAACAAAAGAAATGACAGCAATAAAGATGACAACAAACAGATTAAAGCGTTCGATGAAAAGAGCGAAGAAACAAAACCAGAGACCGAAACAATTTCTACTGAATTGGTTCCTAAGAATGAGTTGATATCATCGCCAGTAATGGATAAAAATATGGCAAAAGATATTCTTAAGAAATCAATAGCAAAGGCAAAGCTTATGGAAAAGAAGACCGACTCAAACGAATCTCTTACCTCTTCTCCTGTAACTACACCTCTGGTATCGATTGAGAATTCGGACGTTTCTATTCTGTCGGAGCCGTCATTCTTCAGGAAAGCGCGTCCATATGTCAAAGAACAGTCTGACAAACCTTCGATTGAAATGAAGACCACAAACGATCCAATTATTGAATCGGAATCGGAAGCAAATATTTCGGCCAAAAAGAACACTTCAGAAGTGATTCCCATTTCTTCTGAATTGGAAGAAAACAAAATAGAATCGCCCGAAACAAAGTCGGCGCCGATTGCGCGCAGTTATAAGAAAGTTACCTTTACTAAAGATGGTGGCTGTATAACTGAGACTGGTAAGATTTACTCATCAGAAGGAACTGATGGCTCTTACACTAGAGTTGAGAAGAAAAGCAAAGTAACACACTTTCCAACTGTTGGTCCAACTGAAGTACTGCCTCTCAAGAACTCAGAAGAAGGCGTTCAGCGATCAGACAGTCACAGCTCTTCGGGTTCTCTCGATATATTCGATGACATATTCGACAACCACTGGTGCGGCGATGAAGTCCTTTTCCCGAATATGAAATCACTACTTCAGGGCGTAATCGGTAGCAGAAAACCTCGGCGACGATCCAGAGCTGAGAGCTGTGAACGGAATAACAGCGATTGGTTCGGATTAAAGAAAAATTCATCCAATGTTTCAGATCAGGGCATAGAAGACGAGGACGACTTCTTCACAAAAGGTTTTCGATCGACTTCACGAAATAATACCTCTCTATTCGATAAATCAATATTTTCGAGACATTTCAAAGATATTGACAAAGAATTCGGTGAATTAGACACTTCATATCGTGATATAAACCGTTCAATGAGTCGGGACCGCTCCACCCTCTCATCTCGTATTCATCCAAATTCTTTTAAAATAAGTTTTGGTCCCCAAACCAGTGTTCGAAGTAATCAGAACATTGCCTTCGAAGCAGAAGATGACGAACACGAGAGCGCTTCGATGGTTAATAATAATCGGAACCGTTCCACAGATAACATGAAGTCGTGGACTCGCGAACCAGAGAGGAATTCCTCTAATTTGAGGTTTGATAGCTTTGATTCTCCTCGAAAAAGAGTCGAACAGTGGTTACAATCAGATAATAACGACGACGATAACGATGAGACTGAAATAAGAAGTGGTCCCCTCTCGATGTACGCAACAATCGGTCCTCGAGGGGTCAGAAGATATTTAAGAACAATGAGTGGACGACCCAATGATCGACCAAACCTTGAATCTAGTAATTCCTTGTCGAGTGTCGGTCTGATCCGCAATAATTCCAGTTCACAGCAATTGAATGCTAATCAGTCGGTAACGGTTCCCAATAATTCTGTCCTCGAAATGAGATTTTCGTTGAATCCACTGAAAGTAGAGAACAACTCAAAGATTATGAACAGCACTAACAGTACTACAAGTGTTTCTGAGCCACAAACCAATTACGAGGCGTCTGACCTCTCAGATGAATATCAAAGTAGTATTGCATTACCGGAAAGTTCATCACTTTTGGAACAATTAAGAACTCACGGCTACAGAAATATTGTTAGTCAACGGCTTTCCGGGTCATCCCTTTTCAGTGATTTGGACTCAAGTCTAACAGAAACCGATAAGAACTATAAAAGAGGTAAAAGTGTTTTGAACTGTTCCTCAAATATTGCCAATGAGAATGTGAACGCATGTCAATGCATGGGTGAGACTAACCTTAAGGTCACTTCCAGTGCCACTACCAGTGAGACCGCAGTCGCTACTGATTTAAACGCCAATAATAATAATGAGTCGAAAGCTTCCGATTCTTTGAATAATGAGAATCCAATAGATTTTACCGAAACTATTAGTGAAAGTCTGAACAACTCTCTGAACCAACAGAGCTATGAGTCGACATCAAGAGGTTCTGCACGTATTCCGAGTAATTATAGAAAAACTTCAGTAACCGATGGCTTAACCGATGACTTAACCGAATGTAATCCAACTCTCAAACCGAAGTTAACGACTAATAAAAGTGTGAATTTCAAAGAATCGGTTCAGGAAAGGATTCATCGAAAAAGCTTTTACTCGCGCTTTAATGACGACCGACCCGTCCTCTCATCGCGTCAAAGAAGGCGTTCATTCATTGATTGCGATGATGTGGACATTGCTCTCGGATCTAAATCGTCTCAATCGAGTAGAAGATCCCATAGTTTTCGAAATAGTCTGTCATTAGAAGAAAATAACTTTAATTTATCGAAACCTCATTCGAGTGGTTCTACCGATTGGTTCACTCGAATGGAATCAAAAGCTTCACAACTAATGGATGACTTGTTAGACAACGACAAAGTCTTCTCAATTCACTCTCGAAGCAGACTTTCCTCAGAAAATAATTTTTCTTTTGATTCACACCGAAGAAGATCGTCTTCGACTACAAGAAGTGCTTTGTCTACTCCTCTCTCTTATAAATCGGATTTCGACTCATATTTCAATTCAATTTCAAATAGTTTTAACACAAATGGAGAAAATGTCAAACAATTCGATTCAAATTCTGATGAAAATCTTAATTCTCCTCAAAAAGTCATTAAAACCTCTGAAGTCCTCCAAAAAGCTATCGATATATTATCACAAAAGGACTCGGATTCAAATCAAGATTAAAACTTATTTCAAGATAATAATAATTTGACTAAAAATCAATCAGTTTTACAGATTTTATATATAATTTAAATTGTGATTGATATTAGCATGGTTGTTTTATTTATTTTTCAAAATTGTTTTTAAATTATAGTCTGACAATAGTTTGACGTTTGAGTCCAGTTGTCATTCAATACATTAAACATAACTTTTGTGAAGATATCTTAGATTTTATTGATTTTATTAAAGACATCAATGAATTTGAGATTTTATTTTCAAAACTTTACACAATTTCTCAATTTATTGCTTAGAAATCGATAAGATTTTAAAATATAATTCAATGGAATATTTGGGGAAAAAGTGCTATATTTGGAGCAAATTAACGATATTTACATTTTATATAAATTAAAAGTTTAAACAAAAACTTATTATTCTATAGATTGAAGACATGGAATGACAGACAAAACAAAGAAAAATAAGATCAGTCGTCGAATAGAAGGAAGGAATGGTTTAACAAAAACACAAATCTGTATAAAAGTATCGATAAAATTGTGAAAATGTTTGCATATTTTATATGTTGGGATCAATTGAGACAAAAACAAAGTAATACTGCAATAAAAGTAAACCAATTGTATTGTAATCACAGTTCGGTTATTGGAGTCATTTTCAATGGATAGCGAACGGCCTCTTCGAGCGCTCCATTGCTTTCTTCTATATTGAGGTCTATGTTTGGAATGAACACAAACTCTGGCTTTCGATAATTGAGATCATTTGGCAGACAATTAGCGTTTGTGTTGTTGTCGGCCGAAAACCACTGGTTTTTGACGATTCCCGACAAACCATATTTGCATCGAATCACAAATATTATAAAAACGCCACAAATTAATAGAATTCCGATCAAAATCGCAATAAATAATGGAATTTTAGTGTCTAATTGAAAGCACCCGAACTCATCCCTCTCCAAATCAATTATAAGTTTAGAGGCGAGTGCGGGCGGACTCCGACACTCAACACGTGAAACACTAATTAATAAATCAAAAAATGGATAAGAGATGAGTTCACTCGAATTGTTCATTATTTTGGCCGAAGTGTTCGACTCTAAGAGATAGCTTTGAAGCCATTCAAGACTACAATTGCAATGAAAGGGGTTATCCCTGACGTCTAAAAATACTTTTCGATCAATTCTATTAACAAACTCTAACTGCAATGTAACGAAACCATTGGAACGAAGGGAAAGGTATCGAACATTTGGAATATCACTGAAGACATTATTATTGATGTCAGTCAACAATCTATTGCCGGAAATCTCTAATCGCTCCAAATTCGACAAACCCTCAAAAGCTCCCAATTCTATGGACTGAATATAAATTTGAAAATTAAAAACTGAAAGAATTTCCAATTAATTAATACTTACGGAAAGGGTTTCCGTTTTGTTGATCTCCAATGTCTTCAAATGTTTGAGATTAGAGAATGATTTCGACGAAAGACTTGAGAAATAGTTTTCTCCGATTTGTAATTCTTCCAAAACTGTTAACTCTATAAATGTTTTCGAAGGTATTTCCTGTAAATAATAATAACGATAATAATTAGGAAGAGTTACCAAAACAGAAGAAATACCTTTAAGTGATTGTTTGTCAGCCTTAAAATCGATAGACTGTTCAGTCCTCTAAAACAGTGGTCTTCGAGACCATTGAGTGAACAGTCGTCCAAAAATAGTTCTGACAATGAATTCAAGTGATAAAAGGCATCCTTCGATATATTAAACAAAGAGTTTGAGCCTAAGTTCAGAACTCTTAGTTTTGGCACAAATTGGAAGCAATCACTCGGAATAACATTCAATTGATTTGAGCGCAGATTCAGTTCTTGTAAATTATTGAGACCAATAAACGCGTCATTAGAGATATAACTTATTTTGTTGTCCGATAAGTCTAATGTCTGCAAAGAAGTCAATCTCCGGAAAGCATTTCCCAACAATTCTTCGATTTTGTTGTCATTTAAATACATTTTCTTCAAAGAAGTCAATCCATTGAAAGTGTTGTTCTCTATTGAAGTCAAAACATTTGTTTTGAGAACTATTGTTTCGATACGACTGTTATCTAAGAAGTTATATTCGCCTAAAGATGACAATTGATTTCGAGAGATGTCCAGTAATTCCAAGTTTCGGTAAACAGAAAGAGAAGACTTTATTCCTCGAATGTGATTGTCGTAAAGAATGAGTTCTTTGAGGGTCGGGTTTAAAGTGTGCGGAACATATTCCAAGTGAGCATCAGATCCACAAATTGTGGTCAACTTGAGGTCATCACATAGACATCCGCGCGGACACATCGCACCCACTCTTAACACACATAGTGTGCTAATTATCACTAAAATTGTCACACAATTAACAAATGAAGACCTCATTTGGCACTTCATTGCATCCGATTTTGGATCAATTATTGGATCGACTTTATTGACGACATTAAGTCATTCATTCAAATAAAAGACAATTCATTTGTATCTCAAATGTTTTGAGACACAAAATGTGTTCAACACTCAAGTCTTCATTTGAAGATAAATTTTCAGACAATTGTTTTGTGAGAAGACTCACAACAAATGATATTTCATTCAAACAAATACTTGAAATTAAAAACAATTCATTGTTTAATTGATTGTGAATTTTGACACTTATTTCACAACAAATCCAATTATAATGACTTTCAATACAATTATTTAAACAAAGAGTTTGTCACAACTTTTCAATTGATTTTCAATTATTATAATAAGAGTTCATTTGTCCGACAATTAAATTAATTAATGAATTATCAATTAAATCATTAATGAATACCATTATTATTATTATTATTAGACACTGAATACAACAAATACACTAAAAAATTACAGTCAAACCAAGTTTAGTTATACGCTTTTCATTTAATTTTTAAAACTATTGAATTAAGAATTTAAAAAAAACGATAAAAATATAAGTAATTGAAAATGATTTGTTTGAAAATTAAATTTCAGTCAAATGTGAGGAAGTTTTAAGTTTATTGAGAAGTCATTATTTTAGTCAATAAAATTGGCGTAAACTGTAGTTTAAGAGTTGAATGTAAAGAATGCGGTCGTTTTCCTGTTTATGCATTCAATGCCATTGTATTGAAATGTTTAAGACTAGAGTTAAAGCGCTCTCTATTTTATCAAATGTCAAATACATGTAAACTTATCTTATCTTTGTCAAACTATTATTATTATTGTAGAGGAAGAGTTTCTTTCAGACCAATTATGAATTTTAATTTCAATGAATTTTCTGTGATTTTGAATCTATAAAAACTGTAAAAATTACAATTTTAAAGAGTCAGACGTATCGACACTCAACCTATCATTAGGAAAGGAGAATAACCTAGGTCAGTTATAAGAATTTAGCCAGTTATGCCTAATAACGAGTGTTTTCATAAATTTAAAATTTAATTTTCACCTTGTTTAAAATATTTTAGTTAGTTCACAATTCAAGTAAACTCTTTTAGAGAATTACTTATATGCAGATTAAGTCATAATATTAATGTTGATAAATCTGGATAATCGCCTGTCGATGACCTAGAATCTATAGATGACCTAGATATACAATTTTTTAATCCAACTTTCATTCCTCAATTAGAGAGTTCTAAAGCAGTGCCAGAAATACGCTCTATTTTAGCGATTTTTAATTGAAAAATGTTTAAATTAACTAGGTTTTGATAAGCAACTATTTTTATTCGTATAATTTTGTTTTCATTTTGAGAGCAAACGTTTCAATAATAATATTTGAAATAACCTTTTTAACTATTAAAATATTAGCCATCCCATACCATACCACAAATGGAGCATAACTATAACCATAAGCAACTACTACCCCGTTATTCCCCAATTTGTTTGAACATACAATTTATTAAAAGATATGAATAGTTTAAAATTGAAATCATATAAAATTTATTGTTTTAATTATTGTCAATATTATCAGATCGCATAAATTTGATGATGGGTCATTTGAAAATGTTTGACATTAAAATTGATCTTGACAGTTTTACTGAAACAGTAAAAAATACAATTTGCGTTTCAAATCAAATAATATTAAATATAAAACATTTGTTTTCAAAATCAAGAATTGGATTAAAAATTATTCAAATATAATAAGGAATACAAACAAAAACAGAATTTAAGCCAAAATATAATTTTGGCTTAAAATCGATTGCAATCAAAGAATATGAAAATATTTTGTCAATAAATGGTTTTTTGTGAGCTCTTTATGCAAAACATTATTCAATTATAGAAATTATAATAAAGAAAAAGATTTGAATATAAATATTGATTACGAATATCTCAAACAAAATAGACTTCACATAAAGTAATGCATAAATTATTTAAGAAATAATTAATAGTTTCGAAAATTGAATCTTTTGTTTCAAATGAATGAATGTTTTCACAGTTTGAATGCAATCTATTTTTGAGCCAAAAATAGTAATTAATATAAAAAATCAATTTTGAGGAACAGAACAAAGAATGGGTTCGACTTTATTACTAATGTTTCAAACATTTGTTAAAAACTCGTTTCAATGGAATGTTTGGATTCTTAAGAATAGACTTATTTTGTAAACGAAATGATATTTATTCGAAAGGGATTTCACATTATTTTACAGAACGGTATGACTCGTAATAACTTTATTGGAAATGTCCTACAATTTGAAATAACATTCAAATAACAGATTCTTTGTTCCTCTCATTATCGTCACCACTAGTACTGGACCTACTGCTTAATGAGCCAGGTGCAGGTCCACCACATGTACTGCCGGTAGCATTTGCAGCCGAACATATTTGTAGCTCAATTTCAGCCAACCTTGAAAACAAAATATCAATCTAGTTAGTTTTGATATTTGTTAAGTAATGATAGTATACCTGTTCTCGACCTCCCACTGCTGTTGACTGAGTTTGATAGTCATCGAAGCGTTTTCTGTTTCCAGACTTTGTAACCGTTCTCTCAATCGCTTAATCTCTGCGAGAAGTGCTGCGTCTTGAGGGGCATCGCTTCCCATTTGGATGAGATGACTGTCTGCGCTCAATGTAGGCGATGATGTGTGCATTGCCATTGCGTGAGGTATACCTAGATGAGTTGACGATACGGCTGGACTCACTCCACAATACGCTGGAACTGTTTGGCCACCGACTGGTGAGTGTGGAAAATAAGGAATAAGACTCGGCTGAGGGGAACGCCGGTCGTAACCGATTAACTGAAGATTTGGTGCTAATAATTGGGGAGAATATAGGAGTGGTTGAGATGCGGGAGGAATAGGAGAACAGCTTAATATTCCGCCACCGGTTTGATAATAATTGGTTCCATTATTGTTATCATTAGTTTGAAGGGACGACTGCATAATTTCGGGTTTATTACTGCTTTCACTGGCATTACTCTCGCTGTCCATCAATTCTTTGGCCATTTTCTTCTCTTCTCTTTCTCTGTCGAGTTCGTCATCAGTCAGAAGAGTTGCGGTCGAGGCTGAGGTCTGTTCTTTGCGGTTCACTTGCATTTCACTGACAGGCACTTTACCTTTTGATTCAACCAAACCGGGAGTACTTCTACTCCTCCCCATTGCAACTGATTTCAAAATTATACCTTTAATTATAAAATAAATTAATATCGGACTCACTCTTTTTTAGTGGTTCTTTGCGATATTTTTCCAACCTTTTCACAGCTATAGCTTCCAACCGAACTCTGGCCGCCGGATAGTCTTTAAGGACATCCCACATATCCTTATCATTGAATCAAAATTCGATTTATCGCACATTTATAGCAATTAAAACATTAATAATTAATACCTGTTTATTGAGACAAAAGAGATCGCTATAACCAACACTTTTAACAGATGCTGTGCGACGATTTCCAGCCGTTCCCATATTAAGAATACTTATTTCTCCGAAATAACTACCAGCGCGAAGTGTGGCCAAAACAGTTTTACCGTTATCTGTGACCACTTGCAATCTTTGACCACAAAATATATTTATTTAGATATTTAATAAAACTTAATTTAGTTTTATTAAACTGACCTTCCTCTATTAACAATATACATTTCTTTTCCCACTTCTCCTTTTCTGCAGATATAGTCTCCAGGACTGAAGAGAACAGGTCTTAATCTAAGGACGAGTTCACACAAGAAGCCGGCCTCAGTATTCTGGAAGATCTCAACTCTTTTCAAAGTATCCAAATGTACGTGAATTGCAATCTCGGCTTTCAGTTTATCTGAAGACACATTTTTTCGTTAAAAATCATTTATACTTTAAATCAATTTTTAGTGAATTCAACAAAAATTTATTCAAATAAGAAATAAATGAATTATTAATGAAGTGATGAGAAAATAAGAGGATTGATTAATACCTGGAAGGCAACCCACAGATCTCTCCTCATCAGAGGATTTCTGTGTCATCCATAAGTAGTCGAACCAACGAATCACTTTAGTCTGGATATGTTCGGGTACTCTTCTCATACGCATATATGTCTTGACCGCATCCAATTTGGCTGAAAAATAAATTAAAACCATTAAACTTATTTTTTTCCAAATTCAAAATTAACCAAGTTTAATCATATATTATTTTAAATAAATATCTGAATGTTTATAATAATCAGAGATCACCAAGGAAATTTTAGCTCAAATATCTTACCGGATATCGAAAAATCCGAAAATAAAAATTACATAATAATTACTTAATAATAATTGGATTATAAATTTTACTAGGTATATTACAGAATATTATCTCAATATCTGGATTACATAATAGAGTAAATTAATTATATTATTAAATAAAGTAATAAAAAAATGTATAAAAGTGAACAAGGATTATACAAACCTTGAAATTCTTTTCGGGCGGCGCTTACATTAGTAACAATATTAGCGACGTATCCCAAAACGGCTGATAAGACAAAGAATAGCAAACATTTAATTAAATTCTACGACAAAACAAATAGAAATGAATGAAAAGATAGAATGAATACAAACTCGCGAATAGAAAAAGTCCGAAAACTATTTCCATAACTAAGAAGGAGTATTCGCTTTTGGTCCTTGGTGCCGGCAAATCTCCTGTTAGAGTCAATGCGAGGACAGACCAATACATTGCACTGAAGTGAACAGAGAATCAATGAAGAGGTGAACCAATGGAGTGATACTTACTGTAAATAATCGCATTGAACCCCAACACAAATCTCTTTCTTTGGATCTCTGAACCAGTCGTGAGACCCGAAGCCATTGTTGAGATGTATGATCTGACACAAGCAGGCGTTCCAATGGAATATTACAAGAATATAATGAATTAACGAAACAGTTCTGAAAACATTTGGATAATTTGTATGACGTTCTGTGCGGTCGAGAAATGCCCAAAATCTATAGATTTTGACTAAACGGAAACAACGAAGTATTGATTTGAAACCAATTGATAAGTAAAGGAAGTCGAGCGGCAAAAGACACAAACAGTCGATGTAAAACATTGTGCAATTCATGTAATGTTGTCGCAGTTTCACGCCATCCGTTTGTAGTACACCCTCTTCCAGATAACCGGTTCGAAAATGAACGGCAATGTCCAGTATATAAACAAAATCAGACAAATAGTCAAAAGTGAACCAGGTGCCAACTGTGAGTTCACTAATTTCTTGGAAAGCACACCGGTATATAATGGTCCAAAAGTTGTATAGAAACGCCACACTCACAACCATTGACCAGTAATAACATAATCTTCCGGACGGGTCGAACACAAAAGACCAGTTACAGCCTCCCTTATCACTGCCCGAAGTGGAGGTCTCCCAGCGTTCAAATTCTTTTTTGATTTCTTTCCTCCGCTGTTCTCTTGTCTTCTTCGGTATTTCCAAATCAGAGCTGACGTGAGCTCTACTAATGAATCCTATAATACATCCGATTATATATTAAAAGCTCTCATTTACTCAACTATTCGTTATTCTGGGCTTTCGTTCATTTTTATATAATGAACACAATTATATCTAAGAATATAATCATCACTTCTTTTATACACAGATTAAGTCACATAAACTCCAAATACTACCTTAGTTTACAGAGTAGTAAATAGTAACAAGGTATTAACAAGGTATTCTCATATAATATTCTAAAGGCAAACCAAATAAGAATATATTTCAACCAATTTTTGATTGAATAAAAATCAAACAAAAATCAGTCGAATTTCATTAGTCTAATAGTGTGCTGACACCACTTAACAAGACTCAAACCCACTGAACCCCTTCTATTTTGAATTCTTAAAGTAAATAATGTTAACATTGATTACTTTAAAAGATTGGCAATTGTTAATTATGTGTGCGATGGGGCGCACATCCATTGACACGAATACGTCAATAAATTGTCACTTCAATAATCATGATATCAGTAAAAAACGGATAAAATTATTAAATTTTATGGAATTTCAACATTAGATAAATGGAAATTTTATTTAAAACGATAGGACTGGTAGTCATGATATGAAAAATTCTTGAATTCATTGCCATTAAAATAAGCGCATTATAAGAGCTTTTGGAAAATGAATCCCTATTTGTGTGTATTTTTTTTAAAAGTCTAACCAAAAAATATTGATTTGATTCTCAATTCAATTTTAGTTATTATACACATATATGAAATTTAATATATGAATTGATAAAAATGATCAAGTTAACATATAAAACACTTTCTAATCTTTGAAAATTTTTATTGCATCTGAATTTAAAGTTTTAAATTGAACACGGTGTTTTATGTTTAATGATTGAGAACAAATGTGTTGACTTACCCGCCACTGATCCTCGACCTTTCATTTTGGCGTCTCTTCCTTTTCCATTCCCCATATAAGCACTGATACCACTGACCCCACCGACAGGTGGTTGGAATTTTCCGGTAACGGTATCTATCAATGATTGACGTGAAGCGCATTTAACTTTTAATTTTTGGCCGTCTGCCGGTCGCGCCGACACTATACTCGTGGAAGCCATTGTCGATGGAATTTGAGAAATAGATGGACGCGAAAGGATACTACTTGTGCTCATCGCTCGATAGTCTCTGCAAAAAAAGACAAATAATTTGCTATATTTTGAAAAATGTTTGTTTAACGCATTTTAAGCAAAAATTTTATTATTTTAAAAACGAAATAATGTCTCAAAGGATCCCATAATTAAAGTTTACTTAAAACATAAAAATTGTTTTTTTTGGTGAACTTCTCATTAAATTTTCTTTGAGAACTTCAAACGGAAATCTACTTTTCCGACCGGAATCATTGTGAGGCCGAGCCGTCCACACAATAGAGCTTTTCATTGAATTAGAAACTATTCCCTTAAGATTTCAATGTTTAGATAACTCAAGTCATTTGATCGGTTCTAATAGTGAACAACTTTTTTATTCGTTGTCTCAAAGGATAACTATATTTATTTTGATCCCAAAAACGTTATAAATAACATGTCATTCACTTTATTTAATGAATTCTTTATAATTAATTTTAAAATTAATGGTTTCGTTAATAATTTATAATTCATTCTCCATTTAATCCCTCAAAACAATGTATTCTTTGGAATAACAATGACCAAGATCTATTATAAATGGCTATTCTGGCTATTCCTCCAATGTTCTAATAAATAATTCTATAAAAATTTAGCAGGTACAGAGCCTTTCATTAAAGTTTGCTTCAACTTTAGTCGATAATCCCTTTATCAAAGTTGATCAACAGATTAGTGTTTAACAAATTTATTGAA
>JAQGCQ010000433.1:0-14516 GCA_034699945.1 Chamobates pusillus
GTATTGTATTGAATGAAAAAACTAAAGCAAACATTAACTTTAATGAGAATAATATTTCACAATTGAAATAAATCTTTTGCCACCAAAAGACTAATTCAATCGTTAAAATTTGTTGAGAGCACTGAGTAAGTGAGTGGCACAGCCTCACAGCCCCTACAGAGATCGGAACAGAGAAAAGAGTGCGACTCATCCTGTAGTTGAAAAATTAAAGCACATTTTATTATATTAAATGCAAACTCAACTCAACTTCTAAATTGAATTATTGCCCAAAACCTCAATATTCTGAGCAAAGCCTCAGATCATACATAATAATAGTGGAGAACAGCACTGATAGCAGAGACTGCTATCAAAAGCCTCAATAAAATCAACGCTTTTTGAAAACGACAGTTCACTTATAATGGTTGTGAGTATTGTGTAAATTGTGTAAAGAGTAAAACAGATGAGCAGAAGGGACGGGGAAGTCAACCATCGGTTGATATATATTTCCGCAAAAATAGTGATTTTTCTTTTGACGCCATCGGACTCTGAATAAGTGCACAGACAGGAGAGGGGAGAGAGTAATGTCTCTCCACAATTAAAACGAATTGTGAAGATCTCTTTTTTATTTTATTTGGAGGAATGGTTTTTCCATACTTTCCACAGTATGTATGTATGTATGTATGGGGTGGGGGTCTGTGATCACGCCTTTTGTAGTGTCGGTAATTCAGTATTTGATTCGTACATAACTTTTAATTCAAAGCATTCAATCATTGAGTCATTGAATCACTGAATGCAACGCCTGTAGTGATGGCTCTCTAGCCATACATTAAAAAGACTCGGTCTGGCGATGGATCGACTCTTTTTTGTGAGTCATTCCAATGCATCTCAATTACTGTATGACTGAGCTGTAAGAAAAGCCGTCGCCTAACGAGATATGAGCCGGCAATAGATCCGACACAAGCGAACAGGCAATCAAATTTTCGACCACTTTCTCGCACCGCACACACAACTAGACCACCCTCTCCTTTACCCTCGTTTTGATATAACTTTTTTGGTCTTTCATTCTGTACTTCTGTGTAACACATATACCGAAATATATAAGGGCTGGGAATATGAGTCAGAGCTCTGTTACGAGTTGTTGTTTATGCAGTTAACCGAAGAGAGTGAATGGTCTGCACTCCGATTGAAGTGCAGATCAAATGTTAACCGAATTGCTATGAATTGTTCGCCAAACATATCGGGCGAAAAGTCGATCCCAATGCCAGTCAAAACATCAGTGACTACCACTTCACTAGAGTTTAATTAATTGAATTGAATAAATATTAGCAAATTGTGTGCACAGAATAAGCAGTTCAGTTGGAAAAAGTAGTGCCAAAAAATTTGTATGCATTTCTCAAAATGAAATAATTGGATGAATATATGAATGAAATGCAAAACCAATACTAAAAGAATTCAATAAACAGAAAGCGAAAGCCCTCTGAAAATGAAAGGGACAGACAGTCTGTTATTTATTTTGTTCCAAAGGATAAACATTTTCTTTTTGAGGAGAAAAGCGATGGAAATCCACTCTTAGGCGCACACGTCTATGAATACTGTGTGCCGATCCGATTCTGACTCTGAAAACAAAATATTGCCAGCATTTTGCTAAGAGCAGATGGGTTTCACCAATGGCTTGTGTATGTGTGTGCTCTACCAGTGCTCTCCAGGTTTAAGCAGAGAATAAAATAGAGGACTAGGGATTCAACAAAAAACCCAATCCTTATATTAAAGGCAAAGACCTGAATGAGAACTGAGTGCCGGCTCTAAGAAGTATTATAAGAGCCAAAGACAGGAATTAGTCATTGAGACCATAGAGAGAGAGACAGAGTTAGAGCCAATTGATAGCCGAGCGCTAAACAGTTGAGTGCCAAACAAAATATACTTATAATCGAAAAGACATATAAAACTTATTCAATAATTATATAGAAAAATGAGATGAAGTTTGCATTAAACCAATAGTAGTGACACTTATAAGGCTTTTTTGTCGATACGACAAACAAAACCCGAACAAACGCTGAGCACAGTATTCACCAGTTATGGTACCACCACTTCTGTACAGGAATACCAGCTCTTCTGAGGGCGCAGATGGCGATCATTTTTGCTTATATATTATAAATCGTTAGAAAAAAAAACTATTTTAGGATTGAATTAAGTATTTGTAGTGAAAGTTATAGAATTGAAGAGAAGAATAAAAAAAAGAGAGAAAAATAAATTTCATATCAAAACAAATAAAATACTGCAATCATTCGCTAAACATATATATGAGGACAGGAATTACGATAGAAATCGATCGGTCTGTTTGTTGGCGCTCTGTTTGCACACAAAAATCAGTGAATATAATATTCAAGTCGTCGGCACTTCTCAGCTCTTGAGAGGAGCTGCCAGTGAGAGAGCGCCCGACGAAACAGCACAGCACACAAACCAATTGTGATAACAACAAAAAAAATACTCTAATCATATAATATGGTAATCAGGGCTGAGCACAGGCCTCCCTAAACACAAGGATACAGTGCTCTCATATTGATTAATCTATCTAGTTGGTTTGAAATTTCATCGCTCAAAGAGTTATTCGACTATCATTTGTGTTAAGATTGTGCTCGACGTCAGATCGGTATCGATTTGTGTCACTCATATTCTCACTAAGATCTAACAAAACTATCAAAACTATCTTGCACATATCAAACGCTTTAAGCATCAAAGAAATAGAAAAAATACTTCAATTCATACGTTGAGGCCATTCAACGCTAAAACAGATTTAATGCATACAAAGAATACATACAATTGTATGGTATGTCTGTCTCTATGTATGTATGGATAGTGTTCTGCGATTTGATGGCTGTTATACCAGAAAAAAGGTTTCTCTCTATTATTTCATTTTATAGTTTGAATTAAGAATAAAAAAAAACTTTGTTTTGAGTACAGAAGCGATGCATTGATCGCAAAATTGAATCAAACGGAAGGACAGCAGGAGTTCCACTGTCTATAAGTGTAGTTATTCACCAAATTCTATGTGCAATATTGTACCAGGGAGTGCTCACCATGGCCAATACTAATGTTAAATAACTGCCACATTGAATGAATGGATCCAAATATTTAATGTAGTAATCAATTCATTAATCAATTTTAATGTTACGATTATTCGCCTTATTTTCTGCACTCAATTCACACAATAATTCATTTATTATTTGTCAGACAATAGACTAATATTTGAAATTTTCTCTCCATATTTGCCATCAGAGAAAAATTGGAAGTCCTTTCAACAAAGGCTGAGTGAAAGAGAGTGTTGGAAAGAATGAAAAAAAATGATTCTTTCATTTAAAGCCGACTTTATATTTCATTTTTTGTGTTTAAGGTTTGAAATCCCCTTAACTGTTGGCTTAACAAATAACAGAGAGACCATGGTGAAAATTGTATCCACAAAACCCAGTGTGAGGTTAAAGTGAACTTTTATCTCCTCTTTCGGCACAATATATGAAACTAAGGTTTTATTTGATGAAAAAAAGCACTTTTCAGAGGATTTATCAGAAGACTCATTAAGAGCTCATTTATATTATAAAACAGTTGTGAAAAATAGGCTCTAAAAACAGTTGAATAACTTTATTAAAAACGTTTAGTTTTAAATCTCATTTAGTCTGTCAAACATTTTAGGAATTTTTTCATACATTCATTACATTATTTGAGCCTTTGATTGACTAAATCTTTTGCTGACGACATCTGAAAATTGAATTAAATTCTCGACACAAATGAATCGTTTGACTCATTAGACATGTTTTCGATACAATATATCAGTTTTATATCAGTTTTTCAAATATTAGATTAGTTTTAGATTATTATTAATTTTAAGAGAGAAATAGAGGGAAGCCGTCTATGAGTTAGCAATAAATAGATGGAGAGGAGTGTGCGATGGAGAGGCACTGGAAAGACATCAAAAACGGTTTCATTATTAACAGTAAAGTTCACACTCTATTGGTTTTGAACATCAATAATATGACTAAAGCATAGACTCTATTCTTCTATACATTATTAATATTATTATTATTAATATCTGAAAAATTTTCATAAACAAAGCCGTCAGACAACAGATCCTCATAAATCTTATGATAGGTCGACACAATGGAGTGGAGGCTCACACACTCTGTTCACTCATAGACGACAATAATGTGCTGTTTTTTGTTTCACTGCAAACACACACATAATATTCAATACATAAAGACTGAGAGAAAGAATCTTTAATAATATGTGTGTTTTGAGCACAGAATAAGCGACAGGACTTATATGAGAGGATGGGAATCAATATCGGAGAACCAGTACTAACTGATAGTGAGGTCTGCCTCGTTTGTTATCACATCAGCACTGATACACCACTAGTGTGTATAGCAGTGACACTCTCTTCCCAATAGTGATAGTCTTCTGGACTTCTAAGTGAAGGCAATCATCAGTTCGACAGTAATTCAAATAAAGAATATTTTTATTTACCCCCAAAAAAAGTAATCAATCAAAAGGACGTCAAATACTATTTAATAATTTACATCAAATTTTCTTTGCTCTCCCTTTCCTTTGGTGAGTCCTCTGCACATCCATTCTCTAATAGAGAGGAAACTCTAATAATAATTAGATTTTTTTTAATTCACGTTTTTTGACTCATAATTAATGTAAAGATTTTTTTTTGTTTCTGCAATCATTTGATGCAATTATTTATTATAATTTGAGTGCAATTATTATATGAGTCAACAGATAGACAGTCATTGAATTACAGAGATATGAGAATTAAAAAGAAGGCATTTTTTTCAAATCTTAATTAAAAATAATTTCCATCAAAATATAAGTCTTAATAATTGTTAATATGTGGACAGACATTAAACTGCGGACAAACCCTAACAAATGTTTTATGCAATTCTTTGTATCCCTTAATGCTATTATCGCGTTATTTGAGGGTCAGGTTATTGTCTGGGATGGAGAGTTCAACAGTAATTTTGGTCCACTGAACGAGAAATAAAGGTCTGACAGCACAGCACCCAAACCTTCTGGTGTTAGTATAAAGAGAAGCAATAAGAAGAGGACATACAGTCAGTCAGATGTGTGGATGCAATAAAAATAGTCCGTTAAAGCATTGAAAATAAATTATAACTGAAAGAGAAATATATATTCTGAGCCGTGAAATACATTGACACTAACAGAACAGTTGCAAACATTGCGGGAGAACAGCACAAAACAGTAGAAAACAGTACAGAACAGCACAGGACATAAACTCCTACGTTGTCTAACATTAGTCTCTCGACAGTATTTTGCAAATATTTCACGGTTTTAACCAACAGTTCCTTCGCTCACAAAAAATAAAAGAAAGAATATATGAAAAGCTGTTCCACTATTTTTATGTCTATCATTTCATACAATCTGTGCGCACACAGATAATGCACAGCACAACAGGATAACAGAGCGAAAATGGATATTCATAGCACTTATTTGACTGGTTTTGGCTCATAATCGACAATAGGTGTTGGGATGGGATCTAAGAATAATGTGTTTTATCACAAGAGAAATGGCAAAACTATCCGCGATATGGCACGGGTAGGTATGTAACCACTAAAATACTTGCTCTCATGTGTCTGCACCCCATATATTTGTATCCTGTAGCGCACCATATAGTTGGCATACCATTCCATACCTGATATTTCATTCTTTGCAAAACATATTTTTCAATAAATAAATGGAGAAACCGATGCTTTTTATACATACAAATGAAGAGTGCATTTAAAGTGTGGGCTCAGAGCCTAAGTTATTCAGCAAAAGGCCAGAGTTAACAGCAGAGGAAGAGCTTTCCTAATATATACAGTGACCCGAACCCCATTTAATCAAATATCTACGTTGTTTTGCGCCCATATGTCTGAATCATTACTAATTCACATAAAAGGGAATCAAATCATACGATAAAAGACAGACCAATATTTTATTGGATTTCATAAATAATTTGTATTAAAAAACAGTGCAATACTTCTACTCATAAGTAATAATTTACTGCATTTTGTAATAAAATGGAAATAAAAAAAATTACACAGAATTAGGTGATAAGCATTTTAAGTCTAGAATATGAGCGCACAGCCATAAGTACTGGCTGTATGAATGCCTATTATATAACTAGCAAAGGCACCGGCAGTCTGGCACACAAAAATGTGCACAGGCGAGAGATGGAGAGGCATTTTTTTAGGTGAGAAACAGTAGTGCAAAACGTGTTACACCCAAAACTCATTTGTCAAACATTGCAGAGACAGTGCCTGAGCTCGGAGTCGGTCCCCCGATATTGGCTTTTATTAATAATTTTATATATATTTTTTTGCATAAAAACAGATTATCATACCTTTTGAGTCGAGTTCTTGTGTTCAATATGTTGTGTTCAATGCAGTCAGTCCTCACTCACTCCACTCAGTTATTGTAGTTCAGTGTATATCTGACAACAAAAAAGACAGAATAAATAGTTAGACATTAGTTATGCTTTTGGTATTGATATCAAAATAGTGAACAAAATATACATAACATTTGACTTATTCTATGAATTTTAATGAAGTCTTGGAATAAATTTTTTTTGGCATTGAATTGAATTTTTTAGGCTTTTCTCAGAAAAAAAAGGATTTCTCGCATCTCTTCTATTGAATAATCACAGAATGAATGTAATGAATAAAAATCGATATCAATATAAACGATGAGAAGAATGACTGACAAAAATTTAAAGGAATAATAATAAGAGGTTTCTCTTAAGAAAAAAAAATCAATCCATTCATTGGTATCCTTAGGATAATAGTGGAGGAAAAACATACAAAATTGAAAACCAAAATAAACGGATAGAAAATGAAAAATTCGGAAATGAAAAAAAATAGACACAAATTTTTTGCTCAGATTTATTGCTGCCATCAAATCATAGCATAAAATCATAATTAAAATAATCACTTGGAATGAGGAGCGAAGGAGAGGGTCCGGAGAGAGCAACAGCAGAGAGAGAGAGAGAGAGAGAGAGAGAGAGAGAGAGAGAGAGAGAGAGAGCAATACAAATAGTAGAGGAAAAAACTAATTGGAATTTGCATTCGTCTGAATAATACAACAATAGTATAGTAATAGTAGTATAGCTTTAATTAAATACAATTTATTTTATGATTTAATTGATTGATTCAATTAACTTAAATGAATGAAAAGGAAGCAAAAACTAAAAACAGAATAACATTTTCTATGGAAAACTTAGCGAACATTCACTGCAAGAGAAGAGAAAAATAAATGTTGTTTTAGGGCTCAAATTGAAATGAGAATTAATTGTTTCCGAGCATTGCATTTAATATCATTATTTGCAAGAGCACTGTAAGAGTAGTGCCAAAAATAGCCTCTTTTTATATCCACCAAAAAAGTGGCTAATGATTCAAATCAACGTTTTGTAGGAAAAAAGAGTACAAAAAATATAATATAATATAAAATTTTAGTGAAAAACAAATTTCGATTGAATTATAATTTCGTTCAACGAATGAGAAAAAAAACTCTTTCATCTCATCTTTTTTTGTTGATTAGAGTTCATGAATGTTATGAATGTTATTAATAAATGAATGTTTAACATAAAAAAGAGCTAAAGAGTGCGCACACCATATAGTAATGATTGTTAACTCTTATGCCTCACCCAAAAATCATCTGTCAAATAGTCTCTGTTATTCTGTACTCTTTCTAAGTGGAGTTGAGCCCAATATTAGGTCTTTGAATATAATCTTGATAAACACGAAAAGGACAATAAACCATAGATTTTGATGTGTGAGTGAGAGCACAGCCATAAGAAACACAAACGACTCACTGATTTCAATCACTAATCATTGCATTTGCAGTAAAAGAGCAAAACGTATATTAATATCGATTGGTTTCAACTGCTTATACCTCTCATAACAAGAAATGATTTTAAATATTATTTGATTGCATTTCTCTTAGTTTTTGATGATTCAACTCAAAAGTCTTCAATCATTTGGTTTTCAAATTATATTAATGACTCCTCAAAAAAAAGAAACTCATATTAAATCAAATCATAGATAATGTATTCATTTATTGCAATAATAATCATTAACTCGTTTGCCATTAGTTGCACAGCTTTTTAGCTCAGAATACTGGAGGAGTCAAAAACCAAACGCAAAGTTAAAGCCAACAAAATATTGCAAAAATTTTTCAAAAATACTATTTTTCGGGAAAAAAAATCCATTAAATGCAGGGATCAGTTAATAACTCTGGAGAAGAATATCGCATGACTTTCGACTAAACAGACATTAATGATATGTCTGTCAATTGATGACATGCGACACATCTGACAGACCAGTGAAGTGAGGGTTCGCTGTATTTCATACGATATTTTGAGTGAGAAAAACCTGATTCCAAAATAAGAACTAATCATAAAGTCTTTTGGCTATCAGTGAATATCAATGTCTTGAAGGCAATAATATTCTTGATGTGGGGTCGTGTAACATATCCTGGCGCTCATATTCAAGACACTGGCCATTGACTATGTATTGCCAAACGAAAGGACGACATACTCTTTATTAATAAATGGGTATAATATCTGTCAGTTAGTGTCAGATAATTTAGAAATTGCTTCTCAAACCAAAACACTACACAGTATTGAAGTTTATGGTGAGTGTTGTGCCACAAATGAACTGCTGTTCCCTTCAGTGTATATAAGTTTCTAAGACTTTAATAATAAGTGGTATCTCTTTTCCGAAGAAAAACATAGACATAAAGATGTGTTTCATATCGTATGGCAGTTAAAACAAATTAAAGTTAAAGGGAAAGCCTGACCGCTCAGTACTCAAATCAGTCATTTTTCTCTCTCTGTTCACTTATTGAGAAGGCTGCACCAGGGACAGCCATATCATCAAACTATCATATATAAGGCGAGTGCATCGAGTTTTAAAGTCAAGGTAATTGTCCGATTAGGAAAGGTATGTAGCACTGGATACTAGCACTGGATATGGCTCGCAATCTAATTTAGATCATAATTATACGAATGCAGTGCTGACTAACAGCCCAAATAGCTTTCAATTTAATGGCTCTCCATTTTTTCTTCTCTACTATTTATTTCATTCTCTACTTGTCTTTGAATTTGGGCTCACATTCCCTGTTATCAGAGCTGTTGGAGTGAAGCGCCGAAAATAAAATCAAATATTTTAACACTATTTCTATACTTTGTTTCTTATGGTCGGCCACCAAAAGGAACGGCGAATTCCTGTCATAAAATAACAGAAATATTTGAGGCAATCATCTGATTATTCGCCAAAACATTTCACTTTAAAATACAAAACTCCGGTTCTAACCATTTAAGGGCCGAATCAAAAGTAAGAAATGTTTGGAAAAAAAAAGTTAATATCAATTTCATTCTGATTTTGGCCACACATTAATCACTTGCTATAAGCGGTTGTTCAGAGTTGGAGAACAATCACAATAAAAGATTTTAATGATTGGATTATTCATTATTTTATTATAGACTACATATTAGGAGCAAAAAATCATAGTTTCGTTTAATCTGTAGTTATATTTTTTTTTCCAACAAATTATTATTAGCCCCGAGTTTTCAGATAAAGTGCTTTAGAGAACAAACCCTTCAGTTTTATTACACAGTCATCAAAATGCTTATGAAAATCAAAGACAATTCCCTTCCTTTTGAGTCATTAATTTTTTTAACGTAAATCAGAAGACATTAAAAGTTCAGAAAACTTGTGTACAAAAAAATTATTGAAAAAATGCTTAACAAATGTAAGGCTAATGAAAATCATTGATCGCATGGAAGGAAAAAATACAAACTGTATATCACTCAGCATATCGTCTGCTGGAAGGGAAGGGGGAGCCCATCAAATGGCAAATGGGTAGACATAGAGAGACAGATAGTCTGAAAATCGTTTGAGAAAATGAAAAATGAGTTTAAACTCACGTTAAGAACGAAAGAGAAATAAAGTTATGAACAAAAGGTTTTCACTGAAATTCATTCAACATATTTAACATTCATATCGCGAGTCCTCACAAAAACACAGCCAATAACTAACTCGACGACAACACCAGTGCTATCAAAGAGAAAGAGTCACAAAAAAAAATATTTTCCAAAAATAAATACAAAATTAAAAAAGTTTTGCTAAAAAACAGATGCTTTTCATTCGACCGAATAAATTGTTTTTGGACTCATATTTAAGGTTTTAATTTATATGAATTTGAGCTCTACTTCAAATGTCATCAGTAGTAAGACAACCCCCGGAGGGTTAAGTCAGTGATAAAATAATAGGCGGCGCAGACAACGACTAATTTATGAATATAATTAAAAGCTATTCCCCGGGAATGGTATACATTATCCTTAAGTACTATTAGTTAGAAATAATATATTTTAATGAAGAGAGAGTCGAGAGAGAGAGAGAGAGAGAGAGAGAGAGAGAGAGAGAGAGAGAGTCGGGGGAGAGAGAGAGTCGGGAGAGAGAGTCGGGAAAGAGAGTTTGGGGGAGAGATCATTGGTGTAGACAAAAAACCTGTGATTTGATGATAAGGTCTGTCAACTCAGTTCTGAGAACAATCAGTCCTAAAATTAAGGGCCAAAAAATGCAAATCAATGTCAAAGTCATCCATTCCTACGAAAATATATTAGATCTGAGATAAGACTAAAACCATTATTGTTTTGTCCGAAAATCGCGAATCTCTAGTAATCAGTGTTTTTTATGTGCTGTTCTTATGGGTATCCCTCTCTAGTTTGTGTCAAACACTTTCCACAGAACAGAACGGAAAGTATTTTAGTATCGAAATTGTTTGGAGAGAAAAAAAACATCAAAAAGAGTCAAATAATAAGAAAAGAAAAGTACACTGAAATCAGTTTCACTCGATTTGACATAAAGACTATACGACACGAAACACAACATAACTCTTGTTATGGTATGGAAACGGTTTAACAGCAAATCGTAAAATTAAGTTTTTTTTGCTCATAAAAACCAGGAGATAGTGAACCAAATTTTAATAATAGCGGTCATAAAATTTATTAGATCTCTGGCACAGACCCTAACCAAGAGCTGTACCACTCATCTGCAACAGACTTAGCACAGGTAGACATAGACAGACAGAACATCAACAAATCGTAAGACAAGATATAATAATATCAATAATAATAATAAGGATATGAATAGAAAAATATTTACTGTATTTTAGGTTCGTTTACATTATAATTACGGCTAATATTTAGCCAAACATTTCTATTGGACTGAAATAACGACACAACTCTTATCTGAAGAAAATACAATTTTTATTATCATTTATTGGCAATAATTCATTCAAACGATTAGTTTTCATTGACTGACTCTCAAAAGTGTACTTAAATTCTCTCTAATAATAATATTAACGACAGATCACTGAGTTTTTTATTGCAAGTTGTTTTACGATCATTAAATACCCGGAGTATTAAAAGACAACTCATTTTAATTAAATTTTTCTAATCATTTAGTGTTCAAAAATAGAGACAAAAATGGGAAACAAAAACTCAAAACTAATGTTGAAAATAGAGGACACAAAACAAATGGACAATAGAGGGAAGAAAGGAACTACACATTTATGGAGTTGGCTTTAAAGGGCTTCCACTCTCTTCTAAATGACTTGAAATGTTGATAAAATTGTTGACAGACTTCTCCACAATAGATAAAGGAATATACAAAAGGCAAGACATCAGTAGTTTTAATAAATAATATCAGCACTTGTTGTCACTGAATAGAGAAAGACTAGAAAAACGACATTATAATGGAGAGGGAGGAGAGGGAGGGGAGAGAGAGAGAGAGAGAGAGAGAGAGAGAGAGAGAGAGAGAGAGAGAATTGATTAGTTCGAGTCAAGAGATCGACTGAATTAGTGTTGTTTATCATAAAAGATAGAAAACATTTATAGTTAGCCCTACAATGGAATGGCTTGTGAGCCAAAGAGGACATGGAGTGAAGTGCTGTGTCTTCTCTTAGAGAGCCATATCTTTGACTGTTTGGTTGATTTGGAGACTAAATGTATTATTAGTACAACTATATGACTACCTTTTGGGACTTCTAATGGCAAAGTGTATCATATTATGTTCACATATAATGGTAAAAGCATGCACTGCCTGTCCTCTCAAGAGCTGGTGTTCACTAACTTTACTAATTAGGTTTTTCTTTGGTATATCATAAGAAACATGATATTACATAACAAACTATAATCTCATTCGTATGAATGCACTCTTAGAGTCGGTTTTCAATGCATTTTTCCAATGCATTCATGTTTTTCCATAAATTTAATAATCAATTATATTATGTATTAACGAATCAAATGTTTTCCTCTTTTTTACTTCTTGTGGTATAAATGATAATATTTCGATGCAAACCATTGATAGTAATATTAATATTAATATTTCAATTCAAACGACTAATGAGAGGCAATATTTTTATGCCACTAATACTGAAGACCGGAATTTAATAAATAATTTTCAATATTTTTAATGACTTTTGATTTCTCATAACATTTGAGTGGAAAACAGTTTTTTCATTTATTTATATATTTATTATAAAGGAATACTACCGTTTCATTAACAGATAACCATTAAATTGAAAGTCTTCAGATTACCATGTCCATCTCGGAATCAATTGTCCATCTAAAGAGCTCTTCAAATATATTTTTATTATTTACCTAGGTAGTAAGATGAAGGTGTGAGGGGGCGCCAAACTTCGAAAAATGGGGGTCAGTAACTTTGGACTGGTAAGGAATAAAATTATGGGAATAATTTCTAAAAAAACTATAATTCAGAAGAATATGAGTTTGTATTTAAAATTTTTCGATATCACTTATGGATCAATTAGGGGACCACTAACTAACTTTGAAAAATTACGGGAGACATGATCTGGTTGGAATTTTGAAATTGTTTCAATGGATAAAATGTAGCTAGTAAAACTATAAATAACATATCAAATTTACAGAAAAGTGTCAAGCCTAGTTTTCGAAATAAATCAATTATTCAAAATATGACATTATTATAAATGGATGCGGCGAAAACTGACCTATTCGATTTTGACCCAAAAATGACCCTGCCCAAAAAATCCAAAATCACCGGAAATCTGACCCAAAACCTCACTCAAAATTGTCCCGACACAAAAAAAATCTGGTCCCAGGTGACCCTGACCCGCAGGTTACCTTGAAAACATTTTTGGATGGTTTTCAAATTTCATTTAAATTTTATACTTGAATTAAACATGCTATAATTCATCAAGATCTAAAATTTAATTCTCTGGAACAATATTTTAAATGGTATATTTATCTTATTTTGAAATGTAAATGACTGAAACTACAAGTGATATTGAATTAAAACAAATAATATTGTGTTTAAAAGATCAAATTTTAATTAATTTGCCCAAAATTTGCTATTTTCAATAAATAATTTGAATTTCTGAACCGGAAAAATATGTATTTCTTAATTTAACCATTCTCTCATTTGGTTCAGGGTCATTTGGGTCAGGGTCAGTTGGGTCAGGGTCAGTTGGGTCAAGGTCTTTTTTGGGCCGTGGGACCATTTTGGGTCAGTTATGGGTGATTTTGAGTTTTTTGGAGAGGGTCATTTTTTTGGTCAAAATTGAATGGGTCAATCCTATATCTCCCCATTTATAATAATGTCATATTTCGAATAATTGATATATTTCGAAAACTAGGCTTGACACTTTTCTGTAAATTTGATATGTTATTTATATATTTACTAGCTACATTTTATTCATTAAAACATTTTCAAAATTCCAACCAGAACATGTCTCCAGTAATTTTTCAAAGTTAATTAGTGGTCCCTTAATTGATCCATAAGTGATATCTAAAATTTTTAAATACAAACTCATATTCTTCAGAATTATAGTATTTTTAGAAAATTCTATTTCAATTTTAATAATAGCCGTTTTCGAGATACCGACCCCCATTTTTCGAAGTTTGGCGCCCCCTCACACCTTCATCTTACTACCTAGGTAAATAATAAAAATATATTTGAAGAGCTCTTTGGATGGAGAATCGATTCCGAGATGGACATGATGATCTGAAGAGTTTCAATTTAATGGTTATCTGTTAATAAAACGGTAGATATCCTTTTGCCATAAATTTTTGATTTTCATTTTATATAAATTTCTAATTCATTTGTTTATACCTTTTAATAAATATTAAATTTATTTTTGGTTTTTCATATTTAATGTTTATTAAACTTGTCTTCAATGCCAGAGGTTTTAAATCATTGTCACATTTTTACTATTTGTTTGTTAGAGTATTAATTAAATTTTGAAATGCTTAAAATATGATTTAGATTTTAAAAATGCCTGGCTCTTTTTCTCAACCTTTAACATTGTTACCTCGACAATTCTAAGCGAAGTATATTTTTGATAACCCCTATTGTTAAACCCTGTCTTCTATGATGGTGATGTTTATTTGATCTAGTTATTCAATTGTATCAAGTTATAAGAGCACTACTGAGTTTCTAAGAGAG
>JAQGCQ010000434.1:0-14514 GCA_034699945.1 Chamobates pusillus
TTGGAAGAAACACATCAAATGGATGGACAGGGGCAATTGGAGAACTTTTTAATAATCATAGTGATATAGCAATTGGCACTTATACCGCAAGATTAGATAGATTCAATATAGCAAAAATGTCCAGTCCTTTGGCTTTCAGTAATCCGGTTTCAATACTGAGCGGACAAATCCGTCAAAACGATAATAGGAATGGATTTAATTTTTTGAATGCATTTGGTATTGATTTGTGGCTCTATATTATGATAAGTGTTAGTATTTTTGCAATAATTGATTACCTTGTTCATCTTATTATCTTCAATTGGGTTGAATTATTAAACAGAATATCGTTGTATTTCAAGTTTTTGTTATTTCAATCTTCAGACCATTATTCGCACAACTGTTGTATAAAACACATGTTATTCATTGGAATCGCAATAATTTCAATGACTCTATTCATAATTTTTTTCAACCAGGAAATATTTTCAAATATTCTTCACGACCCTTTTATTAAAATTGATTAAATGAACGACCTGGCTACACTTATCGATGAAAAAAATATTTCAATTTATTCTGACAAAGGAGTAGCATCTTGGGACTTTATGAAAAATTCCAAAGATATTAATTTTGAAAAAGTGTTCACAAAACTAAATCACATAAATTACAGGGAATTTCCATATGAAAGAGTATACCAAGGACAAGCAGTAATAATAGATTACAGTCACAATCTTGGTAGAGTGATTAAGACAAATCCTCATCTTGATCTTCATCTCAGTAGAGATCAATACTATGGCTCTATAATTACTATACTTTACGTGAAGAATATCAACGAAACCATCCAAGAATATATTGATTCAGTTATTAATATCCTATTTGAAAGTGGACTTGAACATTTATGGTTCACCTATGATACGAAACCAGTCAAAATTGAGGCAATAAACCAGAATAATGATCATAAAATTACTTTGGAAAATTTGAGCTTGTTATTCATTCTATTCGTAAGTGTTAGTTCAATTGAAATTATCCTGGTTATATTGGAAATATTAACAACCAATGTTGTTTTTATAATCAATTAAATTAAATAATATTGAATACAGAATATCATTTCATTATATTATCATGGCACAAGTTTTTTTTCTATAATAATTAAAATTAAAGTTCAAGTTTGAAATAATAGATGTACATGATGAGCATCACTTTAATTACTGTCTTAAAGTTTTATCTGTAATGTTATTGCTTCTTTAATGATAAAAAATAAACTAGATTGCTTGATTTCTCAAGACAACATTATTAAATTCATATTTATTAAATTAAATTCTTACTCAACTTATTTTGGGTCTTTATAAAAAATTCCAAAGATAATAATTTCAGAAAAATATTCTCAGAAATAAATCACATAAATTATATGGAATATCCTTATGATAAGGTGTACAAAGGACAAGCTGTTGTAATAACGTTTAGTCATCTTTTTGAAACATTGTCCAAGACAAATCCTCATCTTCTCATTATTCTTCAACCAGGAAATTTTATCTTCTTAACGACCCTTAATTAAATAAAATTGTTCCCAAACTTAATATTAAATCATTCATCGAATAATCTGATTCAGATATTTTATGTGAGTAATAAAATCTGGTTTATTTGAAATATTATTTTCCTATTATTATCGAATTGTGCTTGATGCAATTGACTGAAAACTCTCCGTTTCAAATATAATTTCTTTTCTGTTTTGCTTGTTCCTATAAATTAGCAACGATCATTTATATTGACGGTATAATTAAATTTGTTAAAATAATTATTTTTCAGTTGAAAACAAAATTAATTAAACAATTTTCGAATCAATTTCATTCTTGTGATAAAACATCAAAATATTTCTTTTCAAGAATTTAATATCAAGTTATAATAGTGAGCAAATGAGTGTATATCAATTCTATCAAACAATTAATGACATTTAAAAGTGTAATCAACAATAGAAATAACAAGTGATTAGTGAAATAAACTTATGATTTCTGATAAAAGCATTGAAATCATAATCAGAGACCTACTTTTAAAATCATATTTGTTATGAGAGAGATTTAATTGCAGTTTTTCTAATGAATTGAAAAAATTTCCACAAAAAACACTTGAATTAAGGTATCAGACAAAGTAAGTGTACAGTGTACTAGTACTTTTATCAGGTTTACCATGGTGATTGCTTCGATATTTCAGTGTAGTTGAACAAAAGGTCCAAAGGATATACTCACGATGACCAAGGTGTTTTTAATATAATCATTCTTCGAAATGAATCAGGTTAAAATTGAAAATTAAAATATTATTTGAATTCAAACAAAGTCAAAAATTTATTTAAAAATATTTTTTGAGAAAAAACTTCAATTTTTTAAACTGCTTTAATTATTTACAGTTTTATTATTCATCAAAAATAAATACAGTTCTTATTTAAACGAGTTAACATTTAAATAAATATTTAATACTCTAATTTTATTTAAATAAAATGCAAAAATCGAAATGATTGCAAATATGAGCAAGGTATTGGTTTGAAGGTCATTTATTATAAGATAAGATTTGGTTGCAGTTTTTCTCATGAATTGGAAAAATTTCCACAAAAAAAAAAGAAAAACACTTGAATTAAGATATCAGGAAAAGTTAGGTTCAGTGTAATGGTACAGTGGTACAGTGTACTTTTATCAGGTTCACCATGGTGATTAGTTCGATATTTCAGTGGAGTTGCACAAAAGGTTCTGAAAATATATTTACAATGGCCAAGGTGTATTGAAAATTAATATTCTCAGAATTTAATCAAGTTAAAATTGAAAATTAAAATTTAACTTAATTTTATTTGAAAATATTTAGAAAATAAACTTTAATTTTAGAACATATTATATTTAAAGTTTTTATTAGTTTTAAAGTATTATTATTCATGAAAAATAAATACACTGGTTACTGTTTTTATTTCAACCTGTTCAATGAATGCATTATTACACTCAAAACGCCATTTTTAATGCAATTAATAGTTTTATCATTAATGAGTTAAAAATAATTGTTGAAAAACGGAATATTATACAAAAAAAATCAAATATTTATTAAACAATTCGTGATTTTCTTTAATTGGTGTTTGAATTAAACAATTATTTTTTTTGTGCCATCGTTAGCACAATTTGTTCTTGTTAATAATCGATTGAAGCATCACTAACCAAAGTTAGATTTAATAATTCAAATAAATAACAAAAATTGTTTATAAAAATATTTTGTTAAAACATTAAAAAATTAAAAGAAAACTCGGAAAAAAAATTGAAATAATAACCACAGAAACTGATTAATAAAATCAGATAATTATATAAAATTATAATAATTTTGCGATTTTTATCCACTTATAATCAATAATAATAATAATGACTTCAATTATCAATGAGTTTAAAATATTTGATAATTTAAATCAAAAAATTAAACAAAATATTAAACTATTTTACGTAAAATTTAATTTTGCGGTTTGTGTTACAAATGACGATAAAGTTTATGCTTTTCCTTCAAAAGCATTTGGATATGAAAATATTGACAACAATTTTGTATTAATCAGTGAATTATGTGATCAAAATATTCAACAATTCTTTTATTTCAATAATATTGTATTCACTAAAACTTGTGATAACAAAATATTTGGTAGCGGTTGGAATGGATCCGGAAAACCTGCACAGGGATATGAGAGTGATGAACATTTAAGGCCTAAGGAAATACAAAAATTTAATAATAAAAGCATTGTTGATATATCGTGTGGTAGATATCATTGTTTAGCCCTATCCTCAGAAGGATTAATATATGGATGGGGTGATAATGATAAACAACAATTTGATAAAACAAAAGACATTAAAAGATTCTTATCTCCAGTTTTGATTGATATTGAATTTGGAGTCGAAAAAAGAATAAAACATATTCTCTGTCTTGGTGAGACTTCAATTTTGGTTACATTTGACGGATTTATTCATATTCTTAATTCTATGAAATGGCCAATATTTAATGTTTTGAAAGAATTGAGTGAGGTACACAAATTTATTCAAATTATACATTCAATTGTGTAGTATTGAAAAACAATGGATCCGTTGAATATTTCACAAATGTAAGCAAAAACCCGATTAAATGTTATAAAAATGTTTACAAAAAAAAGGTAGATATTTGTGTTTATTTTTCTGATGATTTTATTGTTGAAAATGATGATAAAATTGAAATATTCGATATAAACAACCAAACAGTTTCTTCATTTGAAAAATTAAATGCATTTGAATATTGTTTACATAAATATAAGTCGACTTTCACTACATATCGATTGAATGAAAACACAATTGAATTCATTTGTTTATTAATCAATGAAAACTTAGAAATTCTATTTGAATCAAGCAGATGTTTTAATATAAATGTGGAAAAACTACATCGAAAATCAATATCTGAACTAAAATCAACTTGTTTAAATAAATTAAAAATATTTAATACACTTCCAGAATATAATGAATCAAAAGTGAAATTTTATCATCAATTTTATTCAAATACATCCGAAGTATATTCAGCGATATTTGTTATGAATGACGACAAAGTCTACGGAATCGGACGGAATAGTTACGGTTGTCTTGGTTTGGGTCACAACAGCCGTGTTTCTGAATATACACTTATTGAGGAATTATGTGATCAGAATATTCAGGAGTTTTTTGGAAGCTATTTACAAATTTTTGCAAGAAATATAAATAATGAGTTATATGGTTGGGGAAATAATATCCTTGGTTTGTTGGGTCTGGGATATGAAAGTTTAATATATAATTTTTTCAAACCAACAAAAATTGCTTATTTTGAAAACAAAAACATAATTAAAATCAGTTGTAGTTATACTCATTGTTTGGGACTTACATCTGATGGAGATTTGTATGGATGGGGTGGTAATGATTGGGGACGGACTGGAAGCCGTAGTGATAACAAAATAGAATGTTCACCGATCAGAATATTTTTGCAAAATGATTCGGATAACAAAGTTAAGTTTATTAATTGTGATGATTTCACTTCATGTGCGGTGACAGTGAAGGGATGCGCGTATTTGTGGGGAAAAGTGAATGGAATGAAAACAGTTATTCCTCAACTCTTTGATATTAATGTATCAAAAATATGTGCGGTAGAGACTAATTCAGGTCTATACTATTCAATTCTAACGATTAGTGGAGAATATAAAAGATATTATAAAAATGAATTGAGTTTCACTGAACAAAATGTGTTGGATATGTCTTATGTAGGAATTGTTTTGAAAGAAGACGCTGTATATGAATATTCAAATAATATGTTGAAAACAAATTATTCAAATTTTTATGAATACTTTTTATATAAACACAACGAAATTAAGACAACGATTCAAATAACAAGTGATGGATATCTTATGCGAACAACGATTCAATTGAATGAAAACAATAATTCAAATGAAAGCCTATTATCTAAAGTTTATGTGAATATTTTCGATCGAAAATTACAAAATACTTTCAACATTATCGGCACAATGGGAAAAGGGGCATTTGGTGAAGTTTATCAAGTTGAAAATAAGTTATCTTCTTATTTATTCGCAGTTAAAAGAATGAAAATATTTGGTAAATAGTTAAATATAAGATAATATCTTTATTAAAATACTTTTAATAATTATAATTTAAATTAATTAGATTTCACGCAAACAATGAAAGAAATTCAAATTATGTCTCAACTGAACAGTGAATATGTCGTCAAATATTACAACTCATGGACTGAAGCAAAGTTTATTGATAATGAATCTGAAAACTTTATTTATATTCAAATGGAATTGTGTTACCAAAACCTGGAATCTATTATAAAATTAATAAACACTTCATTTGATGAGAGATTCAAAGCATTTCAATATTATATTCGATGCAAAATATTGGTTGAAATTATTGAATGTCTCAATCATTTGCATTCAAAAAATATTATTCACAGAGATTTGAAGCCACAAAACATTTTAATAACCGATGAATCGAATGAAAGATTCCTTAAGTTTTGTGATTTCGGTTTATCCAAAGTATATGAAAATTCAGAAAATACACCACAAATAGGAACACTTCAATATATGGCTCCCGAAGTGAAAGATGAAGACGAATGGGATTCAAAAACTAATAGGAATAATTATAATCTGAAGTCTGATATTTATAGTCTGGGAGTCATCTCAACAAAAATCTTTGATATCAAAGATAGCATTAAGAATATTAGAAAACTGACCTCAATGTAAGTTAAATTCAAATTAATTTAGATTTAATAAATTAATTTTAATTCTAGTGATAGATTTTCTTCCCTTTACTCGAACACAAATCTGGAGGAAAAGTTCAGAAAACTATTCAAAGAAATATCAATAATGTTATCGAAGAAACCGGAGGACAGACTCAGTTGTAGTGAACTATTGAACAGAACATATGAATGGACTGTCGATCAAAGCACTGTTAGAAGTGATGAGTGTTTTGAACACTTTTATGAAATCATAGAAAATGATGAAAATTTGAAAATATTTAAAAAGTTATTTCAATAATAGAACAAAAATTTAGAAATATTATTAGAATTATCGGTGAACATGTACAAGTTTTCCATTTTTGGTTCCAGTCCCACCGTGGGCAAAAGTCGGAATCTAGCTATTTTGCACAAATAAACTGTTACTCCAATTCAGTCAATAATATCATGAATCAGAATTGAAAGTTCTATTGAAATCTTATGTATTTTTGAACTTGCTAATAAAAATGCCAACCCATATATTCGAGTAACGGTTTATTTGAAAAAGTAGCTAGAAAAACGACTTTTGCGCACGCTGGTTCCAGTCCAATTTTGTTAAGTTTTAATGTTTGATATTTTTAAGCAATAAATCTTAAAAAAATTACAGTTTTTGAATTTTTATATAAATAATTATTTGACATCAATTTTGAACAGTGTTTCTCGAAGAGTCTAATATTGAATCTTATGAGAGTCATTTTCCATGCGCAAACATAACTTGCTAATTTATTTCCAAATAAATCTATGCTCAAATTGTGAGTTGATATTTATTATCAAGTTCAATATATAGAATGAACTTATACAATGAATATGTATATTCAAATGTATTCAAAAATTAAAGGGGTTTTGTTTGTCAACAAAAAGTATTAGAGTTCATGAATCAAAAATTATCAAGTTCATTGGTTAAAAAATAATCAACAATAAATTACAATATAATTTTATCTCCCTCTTGGATTCTCTGAGTAAGCTTGATTTTGAAATAACTCATTTGAGATCTATTGAAAATCAATATAATATTCAATTCAATTTCAAGTGATCTTTGAAAAACTGCTAAACATTTGTCCATTTTATCAAAAAATATACAATAATTTTCAGTCAATTTGTATGTTTCGTTGAATACATTTGTATTTATAGTTGAAATAATTAATTTTACTCAACATTTGATAATCACCAAGGTATTCATAAAAAAATTCAATATTAAAAGAAAATAAACTTCGGAAAAACACACCAGAAAAATGATCTGAACAAGAACAAATTGAGTGCGAAATATAATAAAATGAGTGTAATTTTAAAAAAGCTGTAATTTTGTTTTCAATTTTAATTTAAGTTGAGTAGTTATATTAGATATTCATATGGGATTTTCTCAAGAAACACACTAGGTAATTAATTAACTTAAAAGGGAACACATTATGTGAATACACTAGTTTTTAAAAGATCTCGGTCTCGTTTTGTTCATTCGAATACAACAGAAGACTATCGAAGAATAAAATTATTTCGGTTTTTATTTTCCGTTTCATCGCATTCTTGACTGCAATTCGTTTCCTGTTATACCCGTTATTCCGTACCCCATATATACATGACATGACCTGCAATGCAACCCATTATATTGCAAACCCAGTGATATTTTCTATCCTTATTTTCCTGGGTGCAATTATCGGTAATATTCTTATCGGTGGACTAATTAATTACCGGGAGGTCAGGGGTCAGAACATAATATTCGATGAAATTTTCGAAATCAAATATCGATTGACTGGTTATGATCTGAACGAACGGTATCTCCAAAGGTATTACAAAATGTTATGGCCTTTGATATGGTAATTATGATAATATTCAAATATTTACCATGTTCTCATTAATTTCAAATATTCACAGGTTAGCAAGACCAGGTTATTTTTCGACCTTTATTTGTTCTTGTATAATATTTTCAATGCCAACTTTAATAGGATATTTGGACCCAGAATTAAATTTTCCACTTTTGTCAATAATAATAATATCAATAATCACCCAGTGCATCTGGATTTTTGATTATCTGGGAGTGATTTTCTGTGGAGGACTTCTCACTCAAATTGCAATTTTTCATCTTAGATTTCAGTTCAAACAATTACACCAAGATCTTATTGAAGGCATCAAATTGAGAGACATTCAGCTAATTAACAAGGCAATTAGAACAAAAAATATGTTATCTAAACGTGTAAATAAAATGAATACGATGATGTGCAAGCTCATTTATTTATGCAATAAGATTGTCAAACCAGTATTCAATTTGTCAATATTCCTAACATTCGAACCTGATACAAATATTTATACAAAATCAATCTTCATTGTTCTTATTTTCATAATATTCCTTGCATTAATGTCATTAAATATTCTGTGTGCCTCGGTCATTTCAGCGGCGCATAGCCCCCAAAGAATTCTGTATAACTTTTTAGCCACTCATAGGGTTAAAAATAACTTTGTCAAACTGAAGATTACTGGTTTTATTGAGAAATTGTCCGGTCCTAAGATTGGATTTTACTGTTTGGATTTGTTTCCAATGACCAAGTATAATTTGTATGATTGGGTGATGGATTCGGCTGCAAGCTATTTGTTAATCACCATGTTCATTTATGATAATAAACTTAATTGAATAGAAATTAAATGTAAACAGATAATTTTTAATTAATTAATTAAACTAGATTTTTTCCAATTTTTTCTTTTAATTTTTTCAACTTTCAATGTATTGTAAACTAATTTTAAGATTAAAACTGTAACATAATCCTGCAAATTAATTCAGAACTTACTCAAATAACATAAATAAGATATTGGAACTTCCAAAAAGCTGTTTTATATAATTATCCAATTCATTTTTCATAGCAACTTATATTTAACCTAGGTCATTCTCATAACTCCTGTTTCATAAGAGTTGAAAATTAATAAAATTTTCTTTTTTAAATAATACATGAATATGAGAGTATCATGCAAATATTTTGTCTCATGGATGATCGTGCAGAATTTCATTAAACATTTTTTTTTGAAAAAACCTGTAATATTGTGGAGATCCAGTAAAACCCATCACATCACACAGTTTGATATCATCCAATATTGGTCTGTACATGGCAATTCTATATATTTATATATATGGCAATTTTCCTTTCCAACGCTTATTCGTGAACCAACGCTTGTTGGTCAAATATTCAAACACTCATAAAAACCTTTCCCCCGGATCGATTTTGATTTTGATCATTTGTTTACCTTCCTTATAATCACTTTGAACCGAATTAATTCAAGACTCTACTCCAAGTATGGAGGTTATCTTGTGGATCAGGGGTCAGGGGTCATGGGTCACTTTACACTATTTTAAAAAGTTTTAAAGTTTTAAATAAGTTTTATAAATTCTGTTATGTCCCATAATATCAGTCAAATTTTAAAGAATTCAAAGATTGAATAACTTATTGTTATTTTATTCTTGTGTAAAATATTGAGTACTTTTGTATATTAGAGTAGTTTTAATTAACTTTTGCTTTTAAAATAACACTTAATTTCATAATTTTTAGACAAATAATATTTTTTTGATACGAATTTTATTTATTTTCAATAAGAGATAATCAAAGGATTTGATAATAGCAAAAGATTAATTGAAATGGCTAAGAAAATGGTTGCCTTCCAAAAACGTGATGATACTTATCATTTAAAATATAAAATTTGTTAGTAAATCAAACTGTAATTTTAGATTCAAGAGCATTTTAATCTATCTCTCTGTATTACATTCTTTAGATTGGCAAAAGATATCACAGAAAAACCTATTTCTTAATAGCATCTAATAGAAATAACCAGTAATTAGTGAAATAAACTTATGATTTCTGATAAAAGCATCGAAATCATAATCAGAGACCTACTTTTAAAATCACATTTGATATGAGAGGGCTTTAATTGCAGTTTTTCTAATGAATTGAAAAAATTTCCACAAAAAAAATCGAAAAACACTTGAATTAAGATATCAGACAAAGTGAGGGTACTGTGTACTTGTACTTTTATCAGTTTTACCATGGTGATTGGTTCGATATTTCAGCGTAGTTGAACCAAAGGTCCAAAGGATATGAAGCGATTCTCAAATCGATGTTTAATTATAATATTATTATAATTATTGACTCATTATTTGTATTCAATATTTAGTCAATCATTTAGTCAGATGTGTTTCATAAGTTGAAACTAATAATAATTATAGCTTTCCCTCTATTATTCGTTCACACTCCTTATTTTGATCTCTTACAGTAAACATTAAATTGTATTTTTGTTCACTAATTGTATTTTTGGTAAATACTTTAATAAAACAATTAGTTATTTAAACATGTGTCTATTTATTAATTTATCTGAAAACATAAATAACTCACTCGGAAGTGATATTTAGTTAGTTGGCGATAAATCTAGATATAACACTCGGTTTAGTGAACCTGTTTGCTCTTCGAAGATTCGCTGAAGCCATCAAGAAGACGAACAAGATCCACACGCATTAGTGTAGGCATTCCACTGCGCAAACGACAACTGATTCCGGGAAAAAAATCAGATATCGGGAACCGCAATTCCCTCAATTCCACGTAGGACGCAACGGTCACTAACTCTGCCTTTCGTGTAAAAGGTGATCCGTTACAGATATACTAACGTTGACCAAGGTGTTTTTAATATAATCATTCTTCGAAATGAATCAATTTAAAATTGAAAAATAAAATATTATTTGAATTCAAACAAAGTCAAAAATTCATTAAAAATTATTTTTAGAAAAAAAACTTCAATTTTTTAAATAGCTTTAATTATTCACAGTTTTATTATTCATCAAAAATAAATACAGTTTTTATTTAAACCAGTTAACATTTAAATAAATATTTAATACTCTCATTTTATCAAAATAAAAATGCAAAAATCGAAATGACTGCAAATATGAGCAAGGTATTGGTTTGAAGGTTAAGGGAATTACTGGTTTTAATTAATCAGCTAGGTTTGTAATGTCCTTTCAAACTCCTTCCGTCCTGTTTTTATTATCCTTGTCATTTTCAAATATCAAGCCATTAACATCCAGGTGAGTGCAGTTACTACTAGTCTTGGCTCTTTCCAGCTGACAATCACCTATCCTGGGCACAAAACAGCAATGAACTTTATGATCTACCTTGTCACTCGTCAACTCTTCTGGTTTAAGCTTTGAATCTTTTGCCACTTTATCAGTGCAACTATCTTTGTTTGTGTGAACATAATCTTGGCACTGTTTCTCTGGCTCATTTATTGTTGTGTTTCTCATCAACTTAAGTTCAAATGCCTGGGTAGTCGTATTTTTGAAATCAGTCTCGTTAAATGTTTACTTGGTAGAATAATAATGGTATTCCTTGTAATCTTACAAATATCGAAAGCCATAGTAATTGAGATAAAAATATTCTAAAAACCATAGAAACTGATTGTTATAAACATATTCTTATATAAAATGCGTTGTTTTACTCAAAACGCCATTTTTAGTGCAATTAATAGTTTTATTATTTTAAAGAAAATTTTAATTATTAATGAGTTTAAAAATAATTGTTGAAAAACGGAATATTATACAAAAAAGTCAAATATTTATTAAACAATTCGTGAGTTTTTTTTATTGGTATTTGAATCAAACAATTAATTTTTTGTGCTATCGTTAGCATAATTTGATCTTGTTAATAATTGATTGAAGCATCACTAACCAAAGTTAGATTTAATAATTCAGATAAATAGCAAAAATTGTTTATCAAAATATTTTGTTAAAACATTAAAAAAATTCAAAACACTCGGAAAAGGAAATAGAAATAATAATAACCACAGAAACTGATTAATAAAATCAGATAATTATTAGAAATTATAATAATTTCGCGGTTTTATTCAATTATAATCAATAATAACGATGACTTCAATTATCAATGAGTTTAAAATTTTTAATAATTTAAATGAAAAAATTAAACAAAATATTAAACTATTTTACGTCAACTTTAATTTTGCGGTTTGTGTTACAAATGACGATAAAGTCTATGCTTTTCCTTCACAAGTGTTTGGATATGAAAATATTGACAACAATTTTGTATTAATCAGTGAATTGTGTGATCAAAATATTCAACAATTCTTTTATTTCGATAATTTTGTGTTCACTAAAACTTGTGATAACAAAATATATGGCAGCGGTTGGAATATATATGGACAACTTGCACGGGGATATCAAAGTAATGAACATTTAAGGCCAAAGGAAATACAAACATTTAATAATAAAAACATTGTTGATATATCGTGTGGTTATGATCATTGTTTAGCCCTATCCTCAGAAGGATTAGTTTATGGATGGGGTGGTAATGGAGAAGAATCTTATAAAACAAAGGACATAAAAAGATTCTTATCTCCAGTTTTGATTGATATTGAATTTGGAGTCGAAAAGAAAGTAAAACATATTCACTGTAATGTTAACACTTCAATTTTGGTGACATTCGACGGATTTATTCATATTATTAATACTAAGAAAAGCCCAATATTTAAAATGTTAAAAGAAATGAGTGAGGTACACAAAATTTATTCAAATTATTTATTTAATTGTGTTGTATTGAAAAACAATGGAGACATTGAATACTTCATAAGTGAAAGCAAAAACCCGATTAAAAGTTATAAAAATGTTTACAAAAAAAGGGAACATAATTGTATTTATTTTTCTAATGATATTATTGTTGAAAATGATGATAAAATTCAAATATTCGATATAAACAAACAAACAGTTTCTTCATTTGAAAAATTAAATGCATTCGAATATTGTTTACTCAAATATCAGTCGACTTTCACTACATATCGTTTGAGTGAAAACACAATTGAATTCATTTATTTACTAATCAATGAAAACTTAGAAATTCTATCCGAATCAATCAAATGTTTTAATATAAATGTGGAAGAACTTCATCGAAAATCAATATCTGAACAAATATCAACTAGTTTAAATAAATTAAAAATATTTAATACACTTCCAGAATATAATGAATCAAAAGTGAAATTTTATCATCAAATTGATTCAAATTCTTCTGAATATTTTTCAGCGATATTTGTTATGAATGACGACAAAGTCTACGGAATTGGATGGAATGGTTTCGGTTGTCTTGGTTTGGGTCACGACAGCCGTGTTTCTGAATATACACGTATTGAGGAATTATGTGATCAAAATATTCAGGAGTTTTTAGGAAGATTTATTCAATTTTTCGGAAGAAATATAAATAATGAGATATATGGTTGGGGTAATAATAGCTTTGGTCAGTTGGGTCTGGGATATGAAAGTGAATTAAATGTATTTTTCAAACCAACAAAAATTGATTATTTTGATAACAAAAACATAATTGAAATCAGTTGTAGTTATTTTCATTGTTTGGGACTTACATCTGATGGCGATTTGTATGGATGGGGTTATAATGATTGGGGACAGACTGGAAGCAGAAGTGATAAAGAAATAGAATATTCACCGATCAGAATATTTTTACAAAATGATTCGGATAACAAAGTTAAGTTTATTAATTGTCATGATAAAATTTCATGTGTGGTGACAGTGAAGGGATGCGCGTATTTGTGGGGAAAAGTGAATGGAATGAAAACAGTTATTCCTCAACTCATTGATATTAATTCATCAAAAATCAGTTTGATAAAAGTTGATTCAAGTTATTGCTTCACAATTCTAACAAAGAATGGAGATTTTAAAGTTTATGTAAATGATAAATTGGTGTTTACTGAACCCAATGTGTTGGATATGTCTGATGCAAGAGTTTTTTCAAAAGAAGACGCAGTCTATGAATATTCAAATGGTATAAAGAAAACAAATTATTCAAATTTTTATGAATACTTTTTATATAAATATCACTTGATTCTTTCAACGATTCAAATAACAAGTGATGGATATCTTATGCGACCAACGATTCAATTGAATGAAAACAATAACTCAAATGAAAGCCTATTATCTAAAGTTTATGTAAATATTTTCGACCGAAAATTACAAAATACTTTTAACATTATTGGCACAATGGGAAAAGGGGCATTTGGTGAAGTTTATCAAGTTGAAAATAAATTGTCTCTTTATTTATTTGCAGTCAAAAGAATGAAAATATTTGGTAAATAATTAAATGATAGATAAAATATTTATTAAAGTATATTCAATAATTTGAATTTAAATTATTTAGATTTCACGCAAACAATAAAAGAAATTCAAATTATGTCTCAACTGAACAGTGAATATGTCGTCAAATATTACAA
>JAQGCQ010000435.1:0-14495 GCA_034699945.1 Chamobates pusillus
AAAAACCATTTTTAGTCATTTTCTATCGATTTAGAGCGTTTTTAAAAATGGCGGCCATTTTGTCCGCCATTTTACCCCTCCCTATACCCCCCCCTAGGATTTTGTCTGAAAATCCGCCATTTTACCCCCCCTATACCCCCCTCTGACCGATGGACCTTGATGACCCCTGACAACAAAATTTAGAGCGTACGACGACTCCAAAGTGGCTGTTCATAGAATTTTGTGCATGAGCAATTTTCAAATAATTTAACCTTGATCATAATTTACCTGTTGATGCAAAAGCCTAGCATGATACGCATGGACATAGGTAAATAAATTTTTTTTGATCTAATTTATACAGTTTAAAACAGGTTATAATTTTACCGGTTAAAAGTAAAACCGTTTATAATTTGTTAATTTGAAAAGTACAGCCAGCACTTTTAAGCTGAAAATTATGTCGGTAAAACACGAAACCCGCTATAATTCACAAATTTCGGACGCACAAAGGGAAAAATTATACCGGTTTATACTGTATAACTCAAGAATATTCTTGTATGAATTAAATTAATTTTTAGACAGGTGTCACCTTGCAACCTTATCGCCAATCAAATGCTGGCGGCAATGCAGCGTAAAAGATTTGTTCTTGCTCGGCAATATTAACAATTATGATTAAGGATTTATTAGACAAGATTAATCTAATTAAGTTACATATAAGGCCAATATATAGTTATTTATGCATAAAATTTTGAACAATAAAATAAATAGAATATTTTTATAATGCAATTTCAATAAAAAGTAGTTTGAAAGTAGTTTTTTTAATCTAATCTATGATTTCTATACATGAAAAGTATTATTATTTTTACAGAAGAATTCTTATACAATGGAAATTAATTCATTAATAACTCATTTTTATTTCAATTTGTACACTATTGTGTAATATTATACAAAAATTGGTTGAAAGACATAATTTATTTAGCATTATATAATATTAAAACTTAATAAAACACATTAATGTTATAAAATATGAATCAATTGAGAATTATATTAACTAGATACGCCTTCTCTCTCTCTCGCTTTCTCTCTCTCACTTCCTCACTCTTTCTCTCTCGCCCTCTCGCCTGGTTGCTCACTCTCTATCGCTCTCTTTCTCGCTCTCTTTCTCGCTCTCTTTCTCGCTCTCTTTCTCGCTCTCTCACCCTAACCTCCTCCCCTCAATCACCATCACCCATACCTAAAACCTCACAAACACACCTCTACCCTCACCCGTGAGATTTGAGGCTTCAAACATACTTCGGGACAAAAACACATAATTGTATTTAATACGTTGAATGATAAAACATGGAAATTTCATTAAATGATTATCAAAATTATAATGTGAATGATCATTTACATGTGCTATAGATAGGTATTGTATAGATAGGATATAGATAAATATTTTATACATTTTACATGGGATTATACCAAACATCATCTCGCAAAAATAACCATGATGATGATCATTTTGAACAGAAAAATGTTCTGAATTCAGCCATGCCATTAAAAAATGCTAATGGCTTCTTTTACTATGAATTCTGGACAGCATTAATATCGAGATTGAAGTGTATTTTGAAGATTGAATTAGTTAGGTAGAAACTAATGATGATGAGTTCAAATGATAAACAAAATTGAAAATAATTGAACTCATATTCAAAGTAATACTCATAAAACTAATCCAATCTTTATAAAAACAATTCAATCCTGATATTAATGGTGTCCAGAATTGAGACTAAAAGAGCCATTAGCATTTTTAAATGGCATGGCTGAATTCAGAGCATTTTTTTGTACAAAGTGATAACAATCATGGTAATTTTTGAGAGATGATGTTTGGTATAGTCCCATGTGAGTATAAAATGAAATCATGAGTATTACATTAGTGATTAGTGGCATATGAAGAATACTCTCAATTTATTGATCTATCAATCATGCATGATAATCAATTTCCTGGATTTCCAGATTAATACCATAATATGGATAAGAAAAGAAGATAATGGTATGTTGAAAAATAAATGAATTGATAGATAGCATAGTTATTCATAGGAAATAAATCATAGCAATAGTAGCCGATAGTTGTGTCGGATAATCTTTCGATAAAATTCATTACTTTGATTCTTTGTCTAAGTGTAAGTTTACAATTAATCGAGAACGAATACATAAGACTTTCTGAACTGTGTGCCGTTTTTGAAAGGGTGGCACTGAAAATATTGACTAAAAAAGTTAACCCAAATACCGATAACAATGCACAGATTGACCAAGTGCGGGCCATCAATGAAGTTTCATAGCTGTGAGCCATGAAAACCAGTATAATACCGGGAGGGGTATTCATGTAATAGATCATCATCAAGAAGTATTTGATGAAATCATTAGTACGATAAGTTTGTACAGAGATATAGTCGTGTCGCTCAATTGCAAACATTAAAAGCTTTGCGTCTTTTAAATGGATACTATGCTTAATTTGTCTGTTAACTTCAACAAACTGATATTTTAAATAGAGGGTTATTGCAATCCATAAAATAAAGTATCCATAAAAGGTAGCAAAGGCGTTTAAAGTAACCAAAAATGCGATTATATTCCAGAATACAATCGTAATCAAACTATAATTCATGTTTGAGTCGAAGTAACCGAATATTGGTGGAATAGTTAGTACTATTACTGTGATTAACGATATAAAATAGAGGGTGTATTTGAAAGTGAATTTGAGAGAAGCATTGATGCGTGAATTGAGTAATCGTAAATACTTATCTTTCAATTCAAACTTGATCTGATTTTTCTTAATACGATTAAGAAACTCCAAAATCCTCAACGAATGGTTGCCTTCTTTTGCTAGAATTGTCATTCCGAGCATCAGAAGGCTGAGATAGCCGAAACTCCACATCGCTGGTATAAGGCGTCCATGACCCAATAAATAGTTGCCATCCGCCATTAAGGAAAGCACCCATGGCTTGTAATTGATGGCGACAAATGCGTTGCGAAATAATTGCAATATAACCAATATCTTAAACCAAATTGATTTGGCCAGTCTACTCTTGAGAGTTTTCTTACGTTCGTAGTCATCAAAACTCGAAGAATAGAGAAGATAATGTTTGACCAAATACTTCTCCATCTCTTTGATTCCATCATTATTCTGGTCATCATTTCCACGCTGGACAATTGAAATAACATTCAAATTCGAAATTCTCGACATAACTTTCGGTTTAAATTTAAAAGAATTAAATTTGAAAAAATCAACAAAAGAGAAAAATTTTGAAAGAAAGTTTCAAAGTGAATATTTGAGAATGCGAAATATTCTAGAATTTATAAGTTTTCAAATATATTAATGATTAATTTTATCAACATCATAAAAAACATTATTGAACAAAAGTAATTATAAGTTATATAACTTATTTGAAAAAGAAAACTCAATCAACGTTTTTTTGATGTAATTATATCATTAATGATGATATTTCTTTTGTCAATTAACAAAAAAAAATAAAAAATAAAGTAAAAATAAAAATTTTCCATTTTCATTAGAGAAAGATAGCCAAGGAGCATTTTATAACCAAGAAGCAGTTGATTTCGAATGTTAATTCTCAAGAATTATGATAAAATTTGATTTGAGGGATATTTTTGGCTTATCGCGATTGATTTTATCTTGGATCTTTTCACCAAGATTATCAGTATGTCCTTTATTATTTTAACTGGAGAACTTGGTTATTGAATTTTCTCATAATTAACAAACTTGAAACCAAAAGTAATAAATTTATTTTTATTACTATTATTTCTTAATGGATTTTTTTTCATACAAAAATAGTTTGTCCAACTTAATGACTCAGCATTGAAGACCATTTCATTGGCTTGTCATCATTCTATACACTTTCATAGACTTTTTATCATTTAAAACCGCCCCATAGACTAAGCCAATGAAGGCAAAAGGCCCACAGATTGGCCCAAATTATACACATATTTCATGCTCAATATTAACTTGTTAAGATACAATACTCAAAAAGCATTACAAAATTCAGGTGTTGACTTGTTTATTATCAAGTTTAATTGATGAATATTTAAGGACAAATGATTATTAAACTTACATGATATGTCAAACAATTTTTGAAAAATCAATGGTTTTATACGTCAAAAATAAGTAATAGAGAATATGAATCTAGATCGGAAAGTTGATTGGTCAAATGAAAAATGACCACAAATTACAATTGAAATTTTTTTGAAAAATGGGCCAATTGCCAAGATTGGACTCAGCATTGAAAATTCACATAGATTTGAATTGTTTGGTTGTTGGGTTTGTGGGAAAGTGGCCAGAATGACAAAAATATATTCTACATTTATACCTCATCAAGGTAGTAAAAATAATTTATCCAAGTTTTATGCAAATATACCATTTATAAGAAGCATCAATGTGGATGACAAAATTTAGTGAACTTTATTTTGAAACACAAATATTTTTTTGATTACATTTTTCAAATTTAAATTTTAAATGGACAAGTGCATTTATTAAAGGGATTAAGAAAGGAGAAACGTAGCATTTTGAATCTAATAAGGGTAAAAAATTAAATTATCTTTTCTTGCAAAAGTAATTTCTATTTCAACATATATTAAAATTCAAAGAGAATTTTTGTGAAAAAAAATTAAACATTTCTTATAGAAATATTTATTTGATTTTTAATTTCTTCCCTATGTACTTGGTCTCTTTTTGAGATAAGTATCGGACTAACTTTGAAAATTAGAATAATCAATGTAATTCCTCTTATTATAAGGAATTGGAGTATAAGAATATAAATATTTGAGTATAAATCAGTGTCATTTATTTCTAACAAATAAAGAATATAAGAGAATTCTCTATCAGAACAGCGTTTCAAACCGTAGAACAAAATCATTAGAGATTCAGTCAATAATTTCAATGTTGAAAAATTACTCAAAACTTGAAGAGAATAATGCATCTCTTTGACTGGAATCAGGAAATTACTAAACATAATAAAATATATCATTACACTCATTATGGCACAAACTCCGACTGTTGTATTTTCTGCGGTAATTATGCCAATAATATGCCCAAGAGACTGTGCCTCCAACACACCAAGTGTAAGAAAAATTGCATAATAAGTGAACATATTCATAGATGAATCATATAAATCTGCAATGAATGCTACACATATTGTAGAAAATAATAGAGGGATAAGTTCTAATAATGTTTTTGACCAATAATACACTCCTGTGCTGTACCAACCTTTTAGGGATGATAGAATAAAATTATAATTATAAGATTTAAGATGTTGAATAGATTACATTGAAAAATTGGAGAAAATAATTAAATTTCTAAAAAGACATAAATAAATGAAATTGATTTTCTCAAAATAAGCGAATTCAAGTATCAAATGAGGAAACTCAGAATATTATCAAAATTTTAATACACTTGTTAAAATCATTTTTATGAGCTAGATATGAAAGGACATACCGTTTTTCTGTTCGATGAGAAATAATTTGAAATCAGAGGCGAATGAGAGAACGGTGACAGAAATCGTGAATAATAATGAAACAATTATTTGAATAACATTATATTTCAGATTTGTTTCCAGGAGTTTTTCTTCTTCAATTTTTTCTTCATTCTTAAAACATGTATTATTGAAATCGTCATCAAAACTAATACAACCTGAGGGAGTGCCTATATTTTCATTGAATAATAGCCTCAGCGAAAGTGAAAATGAAGTGAAGGCTAAAAAATGTATTAAACGCATTTTCCATTGAGAACGAAAATTATTTATAATTCCACGATTAAGTAGTATTTGTAAGTCCCGTAAATGAAATCGTTTATGAAATTGTTCGATTCCATCTGTATGTAATTCGGTCTCATTATTCACTCTATTTTTGATTGAACTCAATCCACTTTCATAAGTGGTCTCAATCATTTCTTTTATTTCATCATTTAATTGGTTGCAGCACTTTTTCAGAAGTACTTCTATTGGAAGCTGGTGTTCAGTGATTTTTATTTTACAATTAGATAAGTGTTGCCTTAATAGATATGGTGGACCATTGTATACACAATGACCCCCTCTAGACAACACATACAACCTATCGAATGAATTGATTAGATCATTGTTGGGCTGATGTATTGATGTAATGACACAAATTTTGTGTTTATTAGCCAATTCTTTTAAACATTTGATCACCTGAAAAATAATAAAGCTCAATTAATTCCTGTGAAGTTGAGAACAATCAGAGTTAAATATTTGAAAAAACACAGACCACATCAGCGGAATTACTGTCGAGTCCACTGGTGGGTTCATCAATGCATAAAAGATCAGGTTTCACAAAAGATGTCAATTCCATTGCAATTACTAGTCTTTTCTGTTCGCCTCCACTACAGTTCTCGACATTAGTGTTACAGGTATAACTAATCATCAGTTCATTCATTAGATTTTCCACACTTTTCTTGTGGTCAAAATTTGTGAATGAGTTCTTTAATTTAGAGGCATATGTTATTGCCTCTTTTACAGTCAATCCGCTAATAATATGGTCCTTTTGATTTTGATTTATCATACAAGATTTAACCAACTTGTATTTACTCAAATAAATCTTTGTTCGATCAGATAGGTAATTTGGAATAAGGCCATTAATTGCTTTGAAAAATGTTGATTTTCCCGCTCCCGACGGTCCCATAAGAGCATTAATTGTTCCAAATTCAAAGAAACCATTCAATTGATTCAGTATAACTTTTTTTTGCGTCGAAAAACTTTCAGGTATGCAAACTGTTAAATTATTCCACGCAATAACAATTGGTTTTTCAACTTCATTGATATTGCACTCAGTGTTGAATGTTATCTTCATATCAATTATCGAAAACCGCTTGCTAAGTCTTTTCATTTTAAGTATTTTATTAGTATTTGTATCATTCAGTCCATATGTTTTTTTATTATAAAAAAGAAAAAATGATTTCAAAAGGATTCTTCTTTCGGTTTTGAAATAGAGGCATAAATATGTGATTATTCTAATTGAAATTAGATATATTAGCAATTTCAGAATGTTCGGAACAAGTTCTTGATCATTTATTCCATATTTTATCATAATTATAGATTTTTCATCGTGTGAACATCGGTTCAATCCATAAACCAAAATTAACGCTGAATTGAATATATATTTTGTAAGAGAGAATTCACTGATAAATTGAAGTGATGTTGACAAATCAGAAATACGAATATAAAAATTTCCCATTATAATCATCGAGCTTGATATAGCAATTGCAACTACTACCGATAGTTCTGGGTAATTGTTTAGTATAATTCCTGTGATATGACCAATTGATTCGGTTATAAGGAAACCAATTGTAACAATTAAAACATAACCAAAGAGACGATGAGATTCAAGCAATTGTTCACTAATATAATAAATAATCGAACTATAAATTATGGCGATCAAAATGGATAGAATCATTTCAACAAAATTCTTCGCGAGAAAATAGCTTAACGTGCTGTACCATGCTGAAATGTTTGAGAGAAACAAATTTTTACATTTACACTTTAGGAATAGAAAGAACAAGTCTTTATAGGGAAAAATGCTTTCCGATTTAAATTATATTTAACACCTCAATTGAGCTTGTCATAAAGTGCAAAAAAATCTAAAAAGTATTTTTATCTTGAGCAATTTTAGAAATATAACAGTGAAAATTTTTAGAAAATTTGCCTCGAGGTATCCAAAAAATTGAAGAGTGATGCTTGAAGATAATTTATTAATCTATCATATAGATTTGAGAAAGTATGGAAACCTCCAGGCAAATGTTCTAAAAATGAACTTTCTGAAAAATATCTAGTTTAAAAAGTGAAATCTATATTGTTTGTGCATAAAAAAAATTACCCTCTTTTCCATAAAATGAAATTTATTTGAGCTCGTTATCAATTGTAGTTCCACAGTTATTAACATTTCTAAAATTGCTCAAGATAAAAATAATAATTGAAATACTTGTCATAGAGAAATAATTTTAAGATATTTATGCTTTTTATGACTAGCTCAATTGTGGTGTAAAATCATTCAACGTATTAAATACAATTTTGCGTTTTCGTCATTCTGTATGAAGCCTCAAGGGTAGAGGTATGTGAGGGTGTAGGTGTGGAGGAGGTGAATGGGTGGGTAGAGGTGTGGGTGTGGAGGAGGTGAAGGTGTAGGTGTGGGTGGAGGTTTGGGTGAGAGAGAGAGAGAGAGAGCAAGGGAGAGAGCAAGCGAGAGAAAACGAGAGAGAGAGAGAGCGAGAGAAAGCGAAAAAGAGTGAGAAAACGAGCGAGAGAAAACGAGAGAGAGCGAGTGAGAGAGCGAGAGAGAGAGCAGGCGAGAGAAAACGAGAGAGAGAGAGAGCGAGTGAGAGAGCGAGCGAGAGAGCGAGCGAGAGAGAGCGAGAAGGAGAGTGAGAGAGCGCGAGAGAGAGACGGGTTATCTAGTATATTTTAAATAGGAAAGCTTTTTTTCTTATACATACCTATTTTTTCAAAAAGTTAGATTTTTTGAGAACATATTTAAATCTAAAATATCAATAAATTAGGGTGTTTTCCAGTTTTATATACAAGTACAAATTTTTTATAATAGTGTATCATCAAATGATTCGACTTGTTATTCAAATAGACTTAAAGTAATATTTTGGATTTTATACTGTTCTTTTCTGATTTTCTCTAATTTTCTTATAAAAAAGTAAGCTTGTCTATTGCTTGAATTAGTATAGTGACTCTACCGATGGTTTAAAAATTAGATTAAATACATGTGTTTTAAAATTTAAATGCTTGCTCATTTTCATAAACTTAATCAAGAATATTATTTGAATAAAATACTTTGAGAAAGATCAGAATATCAGCTACAATTTCAAGAATTTAAGTAGAGAATAACTGATGTATTTGTAAAGTTATGTGGAATAAATATTACTTTTGTATTGTTTTTACGAATTGCTGGTATTCCAGAACTGACTCTCAAGGGAGAGCAGTCAGGAGTCAAATTTGATATAGCGATCATATTTGTACGAATTTTTTAACGTATAAATAAAAACCTTGAGAACTGTTGGCTAATTCTTTCACCCTGGTAACCCCTAGCCGTCTTTTCATAACATCCAATAGTTAAATCTAGAAATTTGTGAATTTTCACTGGATGAGGTCTCTGGATTTACCTATCCTCAGGCTATTTTTGGTTTTGTAGTTGTTAGATATGGGTTGATTAATCACGAAAAAAAAACAAATCATATTCATAAGCTTACAATTCCGATGTTCATTGAGAAATATTTTGGTTTCCACACAAAAATATAGTGAAACCCATCCAAGATGTATGTATAAAGTCAAAACAGTTATCGCAAATAAAAAGTTTTGGTTCTGATAGAGAAGTGAATCGTTTTCCAGTAACTTAAGGCAGGTGTTATTGCCCAATTTGTTAGTTTCGAAACATCCACTTGGTTTGCCGATATTATCATTGAACATTTTGCAAGATGTTATGCCAATTATAATATAAAACATTGAAAGAATTGACAGTGTTTTCCATTGTCTTAAATAAAACTGCGTCATTGATCGAGACATGATATACCAAAGATCTAAAAAACTAAAAGATTTACTAATTCTTCTGATTCCGTCGACACTGAATTTGGTCTGATTCTGACATTTTTCGATCAGAAAAAGATCAAGTTTTTCACTTGTGTTCTCTATCATTTCACTGATCAAATGCTGTTCTGTTGTTTCTAAAGAACATAATTTCAGTAGCTGTTCAATTGGCACCTGGTCCTCATTGGATTCAATTCCGTTTTGCATTAGATGTTCGCGTATTCTATCTGGCAGTCCATTATAGATGCAATGACCACCATTTTCCAGAACATAAATCTTATCAAAAATCCGTAAAATTTCTTGGTTCGGCTGATGAATGCTTGTAATTATGGCAATTCTGTGATTTTTAGCTAAATTTTGCAAACACATCATAACCTGTTAATATAGAAAATAAATTGTTTGCTGATAAAGAAAAATTCTCATTTTTATAAAGATATTTTTAGGTTCTCAACTCTATCGAGTTATGATTATGATAAATTTAGTTCAATTGATCGATAAAACTCACAATTTCTGTGACACTAGAGTCGAGACCAGTGGTGGGCTCATCGATACACAACAGATTAGGTTTGATTATTCCTACCATTTCAAGTGCTATTGTCAATCTCTTCTGTTGTCCACCACTACAACAGTCAACTCGAGTATCACATATATCGTCTATCATTAGTTCATTCATAATGCTATTCACATTATTTGTTCATATAATCGAACTGAAATAGCCTCTTTTAAAATTAATTTGATACCAATTATATTGTCGAAAAATAGAAAAATTTGATGTTTGTTCTGATATTAATAACTGTTTTAAAAAAATAACACAGGGTATGAAAACTAAATTTAAGACCAATAAAATATAATTTATCACAGAAGTAAAACAAAATAAACTAACATTACTGAACAGATGAAAGAAACCACGCATTTAAAAATTTAAAGAGTAAATTGAAATACTTATAGATATTTATTAGGAAAAATTTCAAGAATAAAATTTCTATTGATGACACATTTTAGTAATAAAAATTGATTGATTTTTTTCCATCATTTAATGAATTTCTTGCAAATGTTTACGAAACAGTTAAAAGCATTTAATGTGTCAGAACAATTAACTTAGATGAGCTCATTTGGCGTTAAATTGATAAAAAAGAAGAAGAAATTAATTATAAATTTTTGATGCACTATATTTATTAAAATGAAACCTGGAAATAGACATTTCGATATAATGGAATATACTGTAATTTTTTAAACTCAAAATTATTTCAAATAAAATTTGAAAAAATAACTAAAACATCTTTAAAAATTTAATATATTAATTCAAGAGACCAGCAAGCGCAAGGTGTAAATGTTCAACGTGAGATGTTAGTCGGATTTCATTGTTTTTATTAACTTTTTTTCATTAAAGTTCATCAGGACTTCCCTTTCCGGACCCCTTCGTAGTTTAGGTCGAAATTAATCTGAAATTAAAGTTTTTATTCAAAAGTTATAATAATTTCTATTTTTAAGTTGACTATTGGGTTGAAAACTAATTTCTATAATTAAATATTAACAATTAAATCTAACAATTAAATATTTCAAGAACCTTTTGGATATAATCATCAAACATTAAAGATTATGAGGAATCTTGATGTGCATCAAAAAGAACCGAGATAATCTGCTGATTGTCCCCCAAATTTGTGGTTATATTTGTTATTTGTACGCAAATATTTGGTTGAAGCGAAATAATATTGAAGTCTAAGCACTAAAATAGAGAGCAAAGCAGTGCTCAAACACTCAAAATATTCGCTTTAAAAGCCGTATTTCTATTTTAAAGTTTATGAAGAGATTCTGGGTTTAATCTCAAATATGGGCGCCAATCAGCAGAATTCCTCGGTTATATTTGATGCAGATTATCTAGATTCCTCATCATCTTCAATTTTTGATAATTATCTCCAACAGATTCAGGAAAGGTTAAGTAGTAAGAACTAAAATTTTATTTGAGTTTGGAATACTAAAGTTGTTTTAAAATTATAATTCATGCTTTTTAAACTTGGACTTCAAAGGTTCCATCTAATCGTCTAATTACTGACCATTTTCACAGATATTTATTGAGAACACTGTGATTCTACTGGTAAGCATGCCTCCATCTTGAAGTTTTCTATTATTAAGAAACTAAAAATGGTCAAAGATCGATTGTCGACCTCACTTTCAATACCATACGATTGGACATAAGCCAGAGCTCGAAGTATTCTTATAAACGATTCGAAAAACACTTAAAATCTAAAACCAATAATGGCCTTTTAGTAATTAGAGGGGTTTTAGAATGATCTTCATCAAATTATTAATCCTATTTTGTGAATATTTAAGTCATTGCTTTTTTATTTTTTTGAAATGTAAATTTTGAATCTATATTAAAAATAAAAATAGAAAGTAATCAAAGGTAATGAACTAATATAATAATTTCAAGTTCAATTATAATGAATTTCTACAAAAGTGATTCTTAAATTATATAAGTTTTGAAAAAATAAAACTCGGAATTAATGGTAAATTTAATGTGTTTTAAGTTAAGAAAAATCCAGAAAAACAACAATAAATATGAAGTATAATTACTTTATATACTCTATAAAACATGACCAAGCTCTCTCTCTCGCTCGCTCTCTCTCTCTCTCTCTCTCTCTCTCTCTCTCTCTCTCTCTCTATCTCGCTCTCTCTCTCTCTCTCTCTCTCTCTCTCTCTCTCTCTCTCTCTCTCTGTTTAACACACTTTGCTGTCATGTAAATGTGTGCATAAAAACTATCATGATATATTATTATATCTCTCTTCAACTCTCTGAAATATTCAAGGGAAGATAATACAATAATTCGAATACTTGTTTGATTTACCTTGGTTTTTAACAGTTGTCACCTTGTCACTTGAGCGCCAAACGAATGCTGGAGGCAATGCGGAGTTGGTGCCTGTTCGGTAATATTTACAAGCTCATGTGTCTGCACAGGTGTTCCCGTAAGCATTGCTTCGGATTCTTCGGGACTCTGTTTAACATTTTTGTTTAAAAAGCTATTAAATTGAAAATCAAATAATAATTTTTATGGAAATACTGACCCAATCGGCGAACTAATTGATATCGACCTCATGAGAGACGTCTCCAATTCTGTACAGTTTGTAATGCGATTCAATGAATTCAAGGGTTTTCTCAAAGTTTGCTTTTCTTAGGGCTCCCCTTTCTGGACTGTAGATTCGGTCGAATTTAACCTCAAATTGAATTTTTTAGTTAAAAGTTATAATAAATTCTATTTCAAGTCAATTATTAGTATGGCCTAGGTTGAAAACTCTAAGTTGTCCAAGGCCAAATGTCCTAACGAAAAGCTCTAATTCAATTGACCCAGGTTTATTTGAGAAAACTTCATTGGAAAAAAACTATAAAAATGAAGTAAACTTAAATTTTAATTACACTTTTTTCTTAAAATAAAACAAACATAATTAAAATGAATGAAATTTATTTTTTGTTAATTTTATGTTATTGTACCGAAAAAACAATATATACTTCACATAATTACATGATATGAAATAGATATGAAATATAAAATGTACTTGACATTCAAAAATATTCTAAATGAAGGAATGTACAAATCGGCAAAAATTGTTTCCGATCTCATAGAAGAGATCTAAACTTCTATATTATTGAAGGGAATGCATAACAAAAAGTTTATTATGTTTTTCAAATTAAAATTCATGATTGAAAAAAATACAAATGAAATTACATGTTAAACTGGAAGTTTAAATTACTGAAAGTGACCCAGATTGAATACGATATTTAATATTAGAAAATGATTGGTTTTATTTACAAAAGTTTAGTCTAATTGAAGTTAACAAAAGTGTTAGGATGCGTAAAAACTATATTTTGTCTATCATTAGAACGTTTGACGGCCAAAATCCAAGTCATTACCAATAAGTAAATGACGGATTTATATAGTATTCTATGCGCACATCTAGTGCTTAACAAACAATAGTTTTAAAAAAAGTATAAAATTTCAGTAGATTTTGAGAGACATTTTAAAACAAATTTTTAATTTTTTTTTTCAATTATTTCTATGTGGATTTTTTGTGTGTGTTAATTTTATGTTTTTGTACCGAAAAAACAATATCTTCTTTACATAATTACATGACAGATATGAAACACAAAATGTACTTGACATTCAAAAATATTTTCTTTTCTATTATTTCTATGTGTTACCCATGTTGAATTGAATTTTTGTAATGAAACAATGAGTGGCTCATGTGATTAACTTGGTTGGAAATTTTCAACCACAATTGAAATTATGAACATAACTCAAAAGTAACACTGGTATTGCCATCTATATGTAACATGGACACTCTATTAAAATGCTGTAATTGCTTTTCAATGAGATCATCATGAATTAATTGAATGTATATTATCAAAATTTATATCAATGTTTTCTTTTATTCACCATGTTAATTTCAATAAAAAAACATAAATGTATTAATTGAACATTTTTTAAAAGCTAATAATTATTAAATTTTTCAAGTATTCTTATAAACGATTTGAAAAACACTTATAAACTAAAACCAATAATGGCCTTTTAGTGATAAGAGACGATTTAAAATGATCTTTATCAAATTATTAATAATATATTGTGAATATTTAATTCTTTGCTTTTTCATTTTTTAAAAATGTATTTTTTGAATCTATATTAAAAATAAAAATAGAAAGTAATCAACAGTAATGAACTAATATAATATGTTTTTTATATAAGAAATTTAATAATTTCAAGTTCAATTATAATGAATTTCCAGAAAAAGAATTCTTAAATTATCTTAGTTTTGAAAAAATAAAACTTGGAATTAATGGTTAATTTTATTGTGTTTTAAGTTAAGAAAAATCCAGAAAAACAACAATAAAAATGAAGTATAATTACTTTATATTCTTTAAAAAACATAATCAGGCTC
>JAQGCQ010000436.1:0-14421 GCA_034699945.1 Chamobates pusillus
ATTAGAGTTTGTGTTATATGTTATGCACTGAATAATAATCAAAATAAATAATTTATTGCCCAAAAGTCTGACCACTTCTTAGATAAGACTCAAAGATTCACAGCTTTTTCTATTGATAACAGATATCGTTCCTTAACTTTATGTTCAAAGACTGCTTTGATTTGAATACAAAGACTTTGCATATCATATGATATCATCCTATCGTCTATTGAGAGACTGAAACTTTCCTCGATTCTCATTATTATTCAAATAATATTTTCTCGCATTATTTTTTCAAAAGAACCCATAAATAGTTCTTTTGTTGGAAATGATAGCAAATCTCAAAACATTTTTCATTTTAAAAATAAATTATCAAAAAAGTGTAGTCATTATAATTAATAATGTATTCCATTTAAGTTAATTAATTAGTTAAATGGCACCTTGTTAAATCTTGTAAAATCTTTTGGAATTTTTTAAAAATCGATATGAAAGTGAGTGAAATTGTCCAGGAACAACCCAAAAATATTGAAAATAGAGGGGTGTGATCACAAGTATTTAAAAATTAGAGGGATTTGGGGCTATTTGCCCTAGGGCTTATCTGTAATATATACTATTAACGAAAGCCCTCATTGTTTTCAATCGTTTCAATTATACCGCGAGAGTTGTTCCGCAAGTTTAGTAATTTTCTCCACAATAGTCGGTAGGACTGGTATACGATCGGTAGGACTGGAGGACTGGTAGAGAATAAAATTTAATGCTCTGATAATTACGAAAAAATGTCGAATGCATTGAAATATATTTTTTCTGATGTTTTATTAAATGCTTCGCAAAAATAGACATTTATTAGCGAAGTGTCGGTCGGTTTCTGATAAATATTGGGTCCAAAAAAACAAATCACAAAATGTTTTAAATTGTTGTAAACGTTGTTCACAATGTTATGCATTGAAAGCCTCTCTAATGTTATGCAAAAATTTATTTTTCCTCTTCTTTGGGTTCTTCAGTGAGTTCTTGAGTGAGTTCTCTCCCTCTTTCTCTCCTCTGAACCGAACCCTTGAGGGCATCGGTGAAGACATTGCACTTGAATTCAAATATTTGAATAAATGGTATTCAATCGACAACTGGAAGATGAAAGACATTGAATGCTCTCAAACAGAGCTGGTAGTAGTCTATGGCACTCCTCTCAAGTTTTTGCTATCAATGATATAATAGACGTTAAACTTCTTCCGCGTTAAGACTTAGTCTGATATCAAATATATTTGTTGGGTAATAATGGGCGGCATTCAAGTGCTAAGGTTTGCCAAATTGTGAACCGACTTGTTTTGACTCTGGATTTCATTCTATTCAATAACACAATACTTAAAATTCTCCGCAAAACTAACAAAAAATAAAGATCTAAAGCAGAGTCTAAAGCAGACCATAAAATAAAGGCTTTGATTGTTAGGGCTTCTCCTCGAGCTTCTGGTTATGAGTCTCCGGCGCTAACATTAAACACATTTTGCCATTAAATTTCATGTCATTAAGTTATGAAAAACTCAAAAACTGTTTATTATAATTCATTTTTTACTATTGTATTAAAATCTGATCCAAAGTATGATAATTTGACTGTCATTAGAATTGACTCAACCATTATCTCCGACTCAAAATTAATATCAATTTTATGATTTCAAAAATTATACCTTTTTTTAAAGAAAAATTCTTGGCTCTAATTATTCAAACATAGAATTTGGAAAATGAAATACCAAAGCGTTTTGTCGGAAATGCTTTTCAACATTTAGGAAATCATTTCAATTTTTTCTATTATTTTTAAATTTACTTTCAATTGTTATTAATGGAAAAGTAGAGCAAACTTTTGTCTAATGTTTAGCAAAAAATTAAAATTAAGTCACACTTTATTTGTATTAAAAGCATGAGTTCAATGATAATCGAAGGTTTGTCTGATTGAAAGCCGACCCAAACTTGGAAATTATCGAAAACAATTGAAATCAAGTTTAATACGAATTAATTGCTCGTTCCGTTCATTCAGTTTATCAAATCATTCGTAACTTTCATTCAATTTTTCGCAACAAAAAAATAAATCATTGAAATTGGTTTCACACGTATTTGATTTAATGGTTTCTTTTAATTTTCTCCTTCTTATCGATTCAAAGCACTGGAAAACCTTTATTTTTTTAAAATATAATTTTCATAAATTATATTTTGCATAATATTATGATTTATTTCGGAAATAAAGTGGATTAAAGTCAAAATAAATGAAGTTTAACTCACATTTCAAATAAATAAATGTTGGGTCAGTCTTGAGATTAACTCAGAGAATGACTTAATTTTTTAATCTTAACTTTAAGTATGTTTTCGATAGTTGTGTTGAAACCAAAATTTTTAGTCCAAACTAATTGTCGACTTATTATCAAATGTGTGACAACGAAGTGAATAGTGTTTGTCTTAAACTCTATTCTTAAAGAAGTGATTACTTTTGAGGTGTCATTAGTTTTAATAGTTATGCGACACTAAAATGAAATTATATTTAGCCTATATATACATATATGCCCTCTATATATGTGTGTATAATATATTATAAATGTGTATATAATAGAAATGAAACGACAAAATTGTTTTTCAAGTCATGAACGACATTATCATTTGAATTACTGAATGCCTATCATTACAAGTCTTTTATCAAAATCTCAAAAATATTTTTCATTCTTAGCATAAGTTGTGTTCAGTGTTTCACAGTTGGGTTCAGAAATACCAAAAGAAATAGATTTGAATTCATAAAAATTTGAGGAAATTGAAAAAATTGCCGATTAATTGAAAAAATGAACATTAAATACAGACATAAAAGTTTGGAGTAATACCGAGTAATAGGAGTCAAACCCGTCTAACCATTCAATGAAAATTATTTTGAAATAATGGAAATTCAATTTTGAATGTCTGATAAGATTTTTATTATAATTAAATTACCTACCACATCATATCACATGAAACGACAAGATAGGAATCTCCTAGATGTTCTATTGCAAAATGGGTTTTCATTATTTAAATTTGGTTAAAATTTTTGCCGTAACTGTGGAACGGGTTTTTTGTTTTTGAGTTTTTCTTTTAGATTTCTTAGTTTTTCGTCAAATTATTTGTTAATTATATGATGTGTGCAGTGATTGTATGCAACAAATAGTCATTATTTTGATTATTTGGTTAATCAAATGAAGTGTCGTTAACGACCACTAAAACAATAAGTGTTTGGGTCAGTGCTCCCAATGACTCGACGCAAGACTTCTTACAATTGATTCATACAGTCATTGAATTGAATTGAATTGACATTATTATTATACATCGAATTTACAGCTAAACAAATGTCTATTAATTTTTATCTTCAGTGCTATTCAGTGAATATCACAACAATTTATTTGATCTCAAACTGAGTTCTACGAATCGTTACCGTTATTACCCTTACTTTCATTTGTTATTTTAATTAGTTTCAGATTAGAATAATTGGCAATATATACCATGCATGACCAGCCAGCTCCTCTTGTGTCATCCCAACGTGTATCAAAATGTATTCTAGCTTGGTGATAGTCGTAGTTCATTAGACTCACAATTATTATTTGCCATTTGGTGAGCACTAACTAGGTCTTTTCCTTTCTTTTGCTTCTCAACTTAAATAAGAAGCTAGAAGAACTTGATACAATTTGTTTTTATGGCTTTTTATTTGATTTTTAGATTTAATATGATTTCCAATTAAATTCAAAGTAATATTTTGATGAAAAATGAGTTAAAGAAAAACAAATTTTTGTCAATAATTGTCAATAAAATCAAATTTCCTTATTTACACCCAAAACAAAGTTATGGATACTATCCATTGGATAACCACCACTAGAAAAGCCATAACATTTTATTCATTCTATTAATATTACATCGATTTAGAGTTCAATTAACCAAAAAAAGGAAACCTTTAAATAGATGTCTGATTTGTATCGAATAGAGTTGGAGTTGGAGTCCGACCAGAAAACTAAGCAAAAAAATTAAACTTTATTTTCCGCTGAATTACATTTAAGCTCTCCGTTGATAAGGGACTACCATTTAAAGGTCAAACCTCAGTCTCGTCTCATTGAATGTAATCTAATCTAATTAGAAGTTATTTAATTTTTCAGTAATTCATTACTAATTATTTCCGACTCAAAAGTTTTCCAAAATTTTTTCCGTGAAATTGCATTCCATTCGATTGGAGAGACTCTAACTCTTAATTAAGTTTCAAGAATTGAATTCCATTTTATATTTGAAATGAAAAATATAATAATAAAAATAATTTGAATGGAGAACTGTTGGACTGCACATAATGTAAGGTCATTGTAAAAGTTCAATAAATTCCTTTACATCCATACAATTCATGCAATAATAAGGAAGGGAAGGGAAGGGAAGGGAAACACAAAAAAAAATAGCCAATAAGTTGCCGAATGTTGAGGTCAGCGTTGCATGACTTTCAAGATTTTTATATTTTATGGATTAATACTATTGTGTTGTGTAGTGTTGGCCACCACTCACTCACTCACTATTTATCTAAAAAAGAGTCAAAATTTTTCAATAAATATGCTTTCGATTCAATTCTAAACGTTTGAATCGATTGACTAGTTTTTGATCTCATCTTTTCGTCTATTCATAACTTTTTTGAATCAAAATATTTTTCGAGAGTTCAAAACCACTTAAACAAATCAAATCAATTACAACATCACGTATAGAATACTATAGTCAAGACTCTCTCTCTCTCTCTCTCTCTCTCTCCCTCTCTCTCCCTCTCTCCCTCCCTCCCTCCCTCTTCCTCTCCCTCCCTCCCTGCCTCTTCCTCTCCCTCTCCTCCGTTAATTGAGACAAATATAAAGTTTGGTGAACTTTATTGTATTGTCAGTGAATGGTATGCGAGGAATATTGAAGAACTGGTGGAGTATTTGCCGATCATCACAATAAGACTTAATCCTAAATGTGTGGGAAAAAAATCTTTTATCATTTGATGACTAACACTAAAATTGAGAAATGGCTCACTTTTTCATTAAGAACGGCCAGACCTATAACTTATTAAGTTATGACCAAATCATTTGGAAAGCCTTTTATTCTGCGCTGATATCCATAAGTTATAACAAATGAACTCTACTGTAATTCAATGATCATAAATGTGATTAAAATTGCATAAAAACAATATTTTAATGCATTTATGAAATCTTCTCATTGTTTCCAAACAACAGATAATCGAAACGATTTTCACATTTGATTATATAAACTATGTTTTTATTATTTATGATTTTCTCATTATATAATTCATTCGTTTTTTATTTAAGATTCTTTCAAAACTTATCGATCGAAACCTCTTTGAATTGAGTGGAAAAAAAACAATATATCTTTTGAACTCTCTTTTGTTTGAAATTATTTTTATATCTGAGATCAATAACTGCAACAAATAATTTCGAAATCACTATAAATAGTCTTAATATCATTAGATAAGGGAATGTCTCTCATATCTGACCACTTTTTTCCTAATAATGTCTGATATAATGGTTTTTAAAATAAATCATATTATAAGTGACTTACTGTCAAACTTTTGTTAACTTCTTCTGATTTTATCATTGAATTCATTCAAAAAGCAGTTTCAATGTTATAATTAAATCTGATTTCCTTATAATTGTTGGTCAGGTATTAAATTGTTTGGAGTAATAAACTGTTAAAACCCAGAGTTAATAATCGCATTGAAGTTCAATACTTTATTAATTTTTTTAATTCCAAAAAATGAATTCTTGCAGAAGATATTTGTGAAAATGTCTGCCATTTTTATTTGTTTTAAAGTTTCGTGATTTTCTTAATTTGTTTTTCGTATTCGTTTCGGATTTAATTAACTTATTGTTAATTCAAATCATAACTCAAGTGAACAAATGTTCAAATTATTTAAATGTTTTTTATTAAACCAGAAAAAAGTAACTCTATTTAAGTGAACAATACATAAATCACTTACTTTTAAATAGAAATTCTCAAATTAAACGAATATTTCTCTCGAATATAAAGAAATTTTTACGAATATAAATGAAATAAATAGTAAAACTTAATTAAGTTTTTCGTAATATTTTATGATTTATCAAAACTATTGTAAAATTTTCATTAATGTAATGAACTTGACTTTCGACCCATTAATCAATCAAATTCTTATTACATTGTATTTGATTTTGGAATCGATTAATTCGATTCGTGTTATCTTTAAGTCTGTAATTTGGAGTCAAATACCAATTGTTAGCTTTGAAGTCGTGACCACAACGGTATCGTCTCTTAAATTAGCTTGATCATCTTAATTATTTATATAAATCTTTAAGTTTTATAATATCCAATTCTGTGAACTCAAAAAAATTAATAATAATAATAATAATATTGTTTGAATTAATGAGATGTTTGCCTCAAAAGTTAGTTTCGGAGGTCATTCAGAGCATGAATTGTTGAAAATTTATTCTAATGTTTCGCATTAAATAAGAGACGAATCAAAAGGAGCACCTGTTCTACAATGGATGCCCTTTATATCTATTGTTCAATCCATTCATTTTGAAATAATTCCGTTCTAATTATTACCAATTAAATCATTTTGAGAAATTGATGATCAATGATCAGGGTACTTCATTGATACAATCAATATACAAGAGAGTCAATTAAACAGTGATTCAGTTTCATAATCATTAGGAAAATATTGAGCCAATTATTAAATATTTTCTTCCGATATATTGCATGACTTCATTGATTATTAATTGTTGAGAAAACCAGTCATTAGTTTGGAATTCAAACTAAATATTTTTTTCATTGATTTTTTAAAATAATATTTTTCATAGAGTTTTGATTATTTATAAATTAATTTGAATGAAAAACACTTAAATCCAAAGTCTTGAATAATTGCCTCATTTATTACTAAAATGGGCAGAAGATTAAAATCTTAGCGATTTCTTCGCTTAGTTTCAAAAATATTAATATTGAAAAGTTAGTGATTTTGAGGTAATTATATTTGGATGCAATCCAAGGATTAACTGAATGTCAAGTGACTAATCGATCGGTCAATTCTGACAGTTCTTTCACTAAAACACATTATTATTAATATTATTGAAAATACTTTAATCATTAGTTTTCCTGAATTTAATATTCAGTCGAATTTTTATAATATTTAAAAATTTAGTTCAAACGACAGAACATTAATCCGAAGACAATGTATTTATAGCCAAGACTTGAATGGTTTGCTCTTCAAATCAATTAACTGTTTCTTAAATTATAAAACGTTTTGTTTCATAAAAACGCAAAGTTTATAAATAAAAGCTTATTATATAAATATAAAAAAGTATTATTAAATTATTCACAAATATAACCTGGTTCATTTTACAGCTATTTTAATGTTGAGAAAGACATTCATTATTTTGTAACCGAGAGTATTATAAAAGAAATTAATACATAATATATTAGACAGACTTTTGATATTTTTTATAAGACATGACTGAAAACATACAAAAGTCAAGACATTCACACAAATAGAAGACAATTGACTCAATTTATTCCTTCACGTAATGAGTATATAATTAGCAAAATTTTTTGTTTATTTTTGTTTTTCTAATTCATTAAACATTATTTGCAATTTAATCACTTTATAATTGCAAATGAATCACAACTCAGACTTAATCCATGGCTAAGGCTCTCATTTTGTGTCTGTTCTTAAAAAACATCACTAATTTAATTAAACTAAAGAATTGATTGATTTTCTAATTCAGAATATAATTATTGGGAACGTCTTTCATCTGTCAATTCATGTTTTTATATACAATTTTGAAGTTTATTAACATAAGCAAGTTCATTTTAAAAGTTCTAAACCACTGAAATTCAATTCTATACTTTTGAAGGTTGAGTGGCTTTTAAAGTATAATTTGGTTGAATATAATTTTTAATAAATGGTTTACTTTTTACTGACAATTATTGTTTTGGTGGTATTAGTCAATGGATGTGTGGAATGGTTGGAAGCGTTGTAAACAAACCTTTACCCAGAATTTAACAAAAATAATCATTAGCTTTGAATTGGACTTCAATAGCAACGAAAGCCACTGATATATGATTTGGAAACCCTTTGTTTGTTATGAAAACCTCTTAATTGAATAATTTTCTTTCAAAAAACTATTATATTTTTGAAACATTTGATGCGTTAATATCCTATATATTGAGGTCAAGGATTGCGAAGAATTTTTCCCTTTTCTTCGCTAACGGCTAAAAAGAATTGAGTTTTTCTTCTCAAATAAGATTTCAATTATAAAAATCAACTTTTCATTTATCCTTCAATTTGTATAACATTTGAAAATAATGCGAATAAAAGAATAGCATTAAAAATGGTATTCACTGTTCATTAACTCATTGTTTGTCTGCTTTTTATTGCATAGAAAATAGTTTTGTAGCAAAACATCTCTAATAAGTGTTTCATCACTTATTCATTGAGTAATCCTTTACTGAATTTCATTAAATTTTACTTCTCTTTGAACTATAGCTGGAAAGTCATGTCCACAACCATCAGTTCCCCTCTATTCTCAGGTAACGCTGTCCGATGAACTTAACCTGAGTTTTGGATCGACAGCTACTTATAAATGTGATGACGGCTACGAATTGTTCGGTCCTTCAGTCAGAACCTGTTCTAATAGCAAATGGACGGGTGATCTTCCTTATTGTGGTTCGTTCTCATCAATAAAAATCTAATTCGAATCGATTAAAATTTTTTGGTATCTGTCCATAGCTGTCAATATAGCATATGGCAAACCGACCAACCAGTCCAGTACTATCCGTGGCGGCGAATCTCGAAATGCTAACGATGGCGACACCACTGCTATTCATGAAAATAAATACTGCACTGAGACCAAGAGTGAGTCCAGTCCGTGGTGGCAGGTCGATCTTCTTCAGCCCTATGAGATCAAAGTGGTCAGAATAGTGACGCGCGCCTGTTGTGGACATCAGCCTCTCCATGATCTCGAGATCAGAGTTGGAAACAGTTCTACAGTACAGGGCAATCGGTTGTGCGCCTGGTTTCCCGGGACTCTCGGTTCGAAAATTATATAAATGTTTGAATTGTTTGTATTTGACTTTAATTACCATTTATCACAATATTAGACGATGGTATGCATAAAGACCTTCCCTGTGCCGCTCCTATTACTGGCCGTTATGTATACATTCAAATGGTTGGCATTGAAGGCTCGCTATCTCTGTGCGAAGTATTCGTTTTCACCACTAAAGGTATGACTAATTTCATGGTTGCAGTCGTTTTAACATTCAATTTGTAATCGAAAGCAATCATATCTGACATTGAATTCAATTTTCTTATTGTTTTAATTAATGTTTAAAATACAGAGTTTTCTTCGGATCGATGCGGGAATGCTATGGAATACCAGCAGTTGACCAGTTTTAATAAGACGTGCTATGAATTCCAAACACAAAGAGGCGGTTCATTTAGTGACGCCGAGTCTTACTGTAAAGCGAGAGGAGGTCTAGTCGTCAATTCTGTGGCCGATGTTTCACATAATTTCCTTTACTATGAATTGGAACGAATAAAACCAAAGTTAAAGTCAAAGTTAGTGTGGTTGGGGGCGAGGAGGGACGTCCACAATCATAATGGTCCCAGTTTTCATCGTTCCCGCGCCTCTGTATGGCATTGGGTTAATGGAGACCCCATTAAGACATTCCTCTGGGCTGAAGATCAGCCAAACAATTATAACGGACAACAGAATTGTATAGTACTGGACGGGGGGCGCAAATGGCTCTGGAATGACGTCACTTGCGGTCAGTTATCCCTTTCATTTAGTGACTATTTTTTTGTTCGAATAAAAATTGGAAATTTAATGAAACAATAAAATTATTCAGACCTCGACTATCTCTCGTGGATATGTCAATACACGCCATCCAATTGTGGCAGTCCTGACAAGAACGAGAACACCACAATTCTAGAGAAGGATTATCAGGTGGGAAACACAATCACATACCAGTGTCCGACTGGTCATCGATTGGATGGTTCAGCACAACGTGTCTGTCAGAATAATGGCTTTTGGCAGAACTCCGCCCCCACCTGTCAGTATGTCAACTGTGGAACTCTACCGACTATACTTCACGGAAGAGTTGAGTTCGTAAACAATTCCCGAACCACTTTCAACGCAACCGCTCGTTATTTGTGTGATGAAAACTATACACTTTTGGGTAACGGGAGCCGTATATGTCTCGGGAATAGCAGTTGGAGTGGAGTCGAACCAAAGTGTCTCTACAGTTGGTGTCCTGTTTTGACTTTCATATCTAACGGTGCCATTAATATAACCAATCGTACGGAGAATGGAATAGCGACCTATAGCTGTCATAAGGGACACCTTCTGGTCGGGAACAACACTAGAAAATGTCAATTAGGGGGCAAATGGACTGATGACGAACCCGTTTGCAAATGTAAGACACGATTCAATGCAATTGTAATTTAGATAACAATCAAAACATAAAATGCTTTTCTCTGTAGTCGTTGACTGTGGAGTGCCGTTAGAAGTGAGGAACTCCCGCTTCAGACTACTAAACGGTACCACTCATTACAGAAGTGTAGTGAAGTACGAGTGCGACCAAAACTATAGTATTAGTGGTCACGAAATACGCAACTGTACCGAAAATGCCAATTGGAGTGGAGTGGAGCCCATCTGCAAAAGTATTTAATTTGAATGAATGAATGCATAAAAAGTCTGACAAATGTTTTGAATTGTCTTTTAGTGATAGACTGCGGAAAACCAGTTGTGCCGCCAGGCGTTAGACTATTAACTGACTCATTCTCAGTCCACTCAGAGGCTCGTTTCGAGTGTGAACCAGGTCATAAACTAATTGACGGAGAGCTCAAACATAAGTGTGGACTCAACGGAAAGTGGAGCGGACGGATTCCAGTTTGCACAGGTATATAATCACACTCAACTCTACCATCGTTTTCACATTAATTAAAAAAAATTAATGTTTTGTCTAAAAATAATTTGTATAGAAATGCAAAGAATGGCTAAAACTTTATTTGAAAATTAATCGATTGTTTTGTTTTAATTGTGATTAATATAGCGATAGAGTGCGGACGAGTGCCCACTATCTTCAAAGGAGAAGTCATTTACCAAAACTCTACCACTTATTTGAACAGTCAGTTGGTTTACGCGTGTAGTAGTGGTTACAAATTGATTGGTTCCAAAACACGTTTCTGTAATGACGACTCGCGTTGGAGCGGATCCACACCCAAGTGTGAAGGTATTCCTCACTCTTATTCTTTGCTTTCTTTTATTGTATTTAACAAATGATTGGTTTCACCAGAAATACGTTGCGTTTCGCCTGAAGTGCCGAAGAATTCATCAGTTGTTTACAGTGGAAACGACAGATCAACCAGTGATTCATTTAAAGTCGGCTCTACAGTTCAATACCGGTGCTCATTAGGCCACATAGTCCAGGGTCAATCACTCAGAACTTGCGAATCGTCGGGTCATTGGAATGGAGCACCTCCTATTTGTGTCTGTCAGTTCAACACAGAATCACTTTTTTCTTAATATTAAAAATTAATTAATTATTAATTGAAATTTTTTGTTAGATATTGATTGTGGTCTTCCGTTCCCTATATCTCACGGAAAGTGGTTACTCAGCACTAATACTACTTATTATGGAAGTACTGTTGAATACGTTTGTGACCAAAATTTTAAGATAAATGGTCCGGGAAGAAGAATATGCTTAGAAAATGGAACCTGGAGTAGTACTCCTCCTATTTGTGATGGTATTCATTCAAATATTGTCTTTAAATCAAAATATTTATAAAATTTGGTTTCAGTCGTTACGTGTAATAAACCGGAGACTAAAGACGATAAGACTATTGTTGAGGCCAATAGCTTTTCAGTCGCTGCGAAGGCCTCCTATTCTTGCACTTATGGTTTGGAATTGGTTGGAGAAGAGCTGCGAACCTGTGATCCAAACGGACACTGGAGTGGAGATATCCCTTATTGTCGACGTAAGTCTCGATTCAAATTAAACGAATGATCGAAATATAAGTTATTTATTTCGAGTGTTTTGTCTGCAAATCAATCGATAATTTCACGAATCGCTGAACACTTGTTTTTTTTGAGTTAAAATATTTACGACATTTTTTTTATTTCCTCAAAATAGTTGTAGACTGTGGTCGACCCCCTGTTATTCCAAATGGTAGGGGATATCTGGTGAATGGCACCACTTTCTTCGGAAGTATAGTCGAATACCACTGTTTGCCGGACTTCAAAATGATTGGCGATTCTCAACAACGCAAATGTTTAGCTACTGGCGATTGGTATGCATTCCAACGCTAGTCATCACATTATTCTAATTTAAATTAATAACATTTCAGGAGTGGAACTATTCCTCGATGTCTTGAGTTGGCCATCGCTAATGAAATAGAGAACAGTAGTGAAGGCAATTCAGATGAACACACATTCGATGCAAATTTTGAATCTTCTAAAGCTATTGGAATTGGAATAGCAGTGGGAGCCGGAGCTCTACTTATTCTTATTATAATTGTTGCCGTCATTTGTCTTAAAGCGTAAGAAATTATAATTTATTTGATTTATAAATCTATTGATTCTGAGATTCCAAACGAATCAAAAAATGAATTTATAAAAAATAAGTTAAAATTAATGTAAATATTGTTTTGTTAGTAAAAAGCCTCAACCCATCAAAAATACAGAGAATGTAGAAGTGAACCGACAGCCCGACAAAGACACCGCTACTGTTATGTCTTATTCACGATTGAGTCTGGAAACAGAGGCGGCCGCCGCTGCAAACAATATGTCACATAACGGTGCAATCAGACACCATCCCAACGGTTTGGTAACATTCAGTCCCCCTCCGGGTCATCACAATCAACCACTTTATGCGAACACAACTGCTTTTAGAAACCATAATAACAATACAAATGGCAGTGCAGTCAGTGTTGCCATTCGTTCGACACAACCGACGGCTTCCAGATTTGCATCAATTAATACTAATGGAAACAATGGCCATACCGTTCATATGCAGAGCCATAACGTGTGATTATAGCACTCAAAACTACTTCCAATTGTGATAACATTTCGATTACTTAAACCATTACTGCCTTAAAAGTTGAATATTATTTATGAGTTCATCAAAAGGGTATCCACTGATCAGATCTTAGAAGTTTTCTTTTGAATTAAGTCTTATAACCAAAAAATTTTGAATTAAATCCTCCTTTCGATCAAATTTTCATTTTGTCTTTTATTCTCTAAAAGAGAATTATTTTAGTTTTTTCTCATTTTTTTATTTGAATATTCAGTTATTCTGAAAGTAATAATCGATTGAAATATAATTGTGACTAAATTTTGAGTCAAATCTGAATTAATAATCGACTCTTTTTTAATGAAGTATTGATCGAATGATCTCTTCGTAATGTCATCGAATCGGTTCCACAAAACTGGAGTGACATCACCTGATTATGATTCCCAAGTCTTAAAAAAAGTCACTCCAAACGAGATATGAATCCGATTACACTTTATATAAATTATTGACTGAAAGCTTATTATCAGCAAATCTTTTAATGTTTATATATCTGAATGTTTGGGAAAATTCCTGATATTTCTCATCAGAAAAAACTCAAAATGTTTCCAATGTTGAGAACAAATATCAAGTTGTGATATAATTTAAGCATTCCACCACTACAACCACCACCACCACCACCACCTAGAACACTCAAAAGAATACTCCAGAAAATTGAGATAAATGTAATCAATTATGTCTTTACATTCATTTAATTTTTGAAATGATTTTTATATACACTTCAATATATAAACTATTTTTTGAACTCGTTTTATAAAAACAATACAATTGTTTTGTTTTTAATTACAAGCAATTAATGCGATTTCGTATAATTAGTTGAGATTAGGCTCGGGTTATGACAATGGGATCCAAAAGGAATTGTTTTATTTATTACACGGAGTTCTTGTCGTTCAGTTATATCTTTAAAATCCGAGTGAATCTTGTTTTTCATTATTTGTATTATAGTTTTGTAGATATTTTTATTAGTTTTAAATGATATCGACTTTAAATTTAGTTTAATTTCATATTCATTTCATCCAAATATTTTCATTGCGTTTATCAAACATTTTGTAATTATTTTGCATTCAAATCGAGTGAGGAATCAATTTCTGAATTTAATTTTAAATCTTTTTAATGAAAAATGTATTTAAAATTTTCATAAATAAAATATTTTTCATATTATAAGAATTTTTTTGTAATAAAATTATTTATATATTTGATCTGAAAGTAAGTAATACTAATCTGACACAATTTAATCATGTCAAATAAAATATAAAATATGTTAGGTCAATCTTCAATAATGATCTGGAACATTAAATCAAAATTAGTTGCCAAGTTAATGTTTTAATG